>BQNB010102996.1:0-24125 GCA_026074375.1 Tanacetum coccineum | reverse complement strand
TTTAATGTAGCTAGAACTCCTCAATAAAATGGAGTTGCTGAGAGGAGGAATAGGACACTAATTAAGGCTGCTAGGACTATGCTAGCTGATTCTAAGTTGCCAACTACTTTTTGGGCAGAAGTGGTTAATATTACTTGCTATGTGCAAAATAGAGTGTTAGTAGTCAAGCCTCATAACAAGACCCCATATGAACTTTTTCATTGTAGAACACCATCTTTAAGCTTTATGAGACCAATTGGGTGTCCTGTTACCATTCTCAATACCATAGATCACTTAGGCAAATTTGATGGTAAGGCTGATGAAGGTTTCTTTGTTGGATACTCTTTGAATAGTAAAGCCTTTAGAGTATTCAATAGTAGAACAAGGACGGTAGAAGAAAACTTGCATAATAGGTTTAGTGAATGTTGGGATTAAAAGACTTCTTGATGATCTTAAAGTTACTGCTGCTAAGGTTTGTGTTACTGCTGCTAAGCTAAACTTAGTGTTGTTCATTAACTTTAATGAAAACTATGCTAAGTAGTTAGTACTGCTAGTTCATAGTTACTACTGCTAGTGTAACTTAGTACTGCTATTGTATATTAGTACTGCTAGGTACTACTGCTAGTATATGTTAGTACTGTTAGAGTAAAGTTAGTACTGTTGGTGAAGATTGAAGAAAATATTCTAAGTAGTTACTACTACTTGTACACAGTTAATGCTGCTGGTGTATAAGTTACTACTGCTTGTTAAGAGTTAATGCTGCTGGTACAAAGTTACAACTACTGAAAGATTACAACTGCTAAAAGATAAAGATTGCTTGAAGATGAAGATTACTTATGAGATAAGGATTGTTATTTATAGAATATATCTTTAAGAATAATCTAAGTTTTAGGAATATATTGTAAATCGACTAGGACTCCTTGGTGTATAAAAGAAGGTCCTAGGGTATAAAGTTTGATATTACAAAAATCATAATCTATAAATCTTTTGTTTTGATATCGTTATAGCTTCAAGGTTTTGTAACCCTAATACTAGGAGAGTATTCGTATCATTTGTAATAATAATTGGTATGCGTTTAATTACACATACTTTTCACCATTAAAATCGGCCATAAACGACCAAAAACGCACATAAAATGCCATAAATATGCTTGTTTTTGTGTTTGTACTGTGCAGGTACTGGATATTCACTAAAGGACAAAAACAAAGCCAAACCGGACAAAAACAAGTACGGAATGGAAAGAGAGCGAAAAACTGAGGCCAAGGGTTCAAAAGGATTAAAAACAGAGCTAAAACGGAAATTTTCGAATCGACTCGACAACGTTTGTGCATTTTATAAAGTCAAGACGAAGTCAAAGTCAACCCCGGGATACGGCATTGGAAAAGGCATCGAAAAACAAACCCGAATCCCTATCATGATAAAATGGGCCGACTCGTACCCATTTTAGTGGGCCGAGTCAGCCCACTTTATTTAAAATCCTTTTAAACCTTTAAAGCCCAAAAATATCAAAAGCCCATTAAAAAACCAAACAGGCCCAACATATACAAAACAAATCGGCCCAAATCCAACCCCCTTTTGGCTTTTGTTAGCCCTCAAACTTATTACCCCCTTACACCGTTAGCCCTTTAAGGACTAACATTGTTAGTCCTTGAGGACTAACGGTGTAAACTTTCACCTAACTCCAGGGAATAATAATGCCAAGAACAAGGACGTATATTGCAATTGATATAAACAACTTCGAGGACTCAAATTGTTGGATGATATATCTTTGGTTCAACAAAGAAGGAATTATGCAATGCATTTGAAAATGTTGATGCATGAGAAATTTTCAAATTGAATGCTAAGGGTGAACTTACATTCTTCTTGGGATTGACAAGTACAAAGCAAAAGAAGGCATGGCAATTTATTATCAAGATAAATATGGTATGAAATTTTAAAGAAAAATATAGTTTACAGAAGTCAAGACTGCAAGCACACAAATAGAAACTCAAAAGCCTTTGCCCAAGGATGAAAATGGTAAAGATGTGGATGTTCATATGGTATAGGTCAAGATTGGTTCGATTGCTGTATCTTACATCTTCCAGACATGACATCATGTTTGCAGTGTGTGCCTGTGCTAGATACCAAGTCAATCCAAAGGTTTTACATCTTCATGTTGTAAAAAGAATTTTTAGGTACTTAAAATGTCAACCAAAATTGGGCCTTTGATATCCAAAAGATTCTCCTTTTGATTTGGTAGCATACACTAATAGTGATTATGCTGGAGCAAGCTTGGATAGGTAATCTATAACAAGAGGTTGTCAATTCCTTAGATGTATATTGATATTCATGGCAGTGCCCAAGAAAACAGACAGTGGTTGAAATTCCATAACAAAGCTGAATAAGTGGCTGCTTCAAGTTTCTTTGGACACGTGTTGGAATTCCAGAATCAATTACTTGATTATGGGTACAATTTTATGCATACCAAGATTTTTATTGACAATAACAGTACTATTTGCATAATTAAAAATCTTATTTTTCATTAAAAAATAAAGCATATAGAGATTAGACATCACTTTATTTGAGATTGCAATGAAAAGAAATTGATTCAATGGGTTAAAATCCATACTGACAAGAATGTTGTAGATTTGCTTACAAAAGCTTTTGATGTAAGTAAATTTCAATATTAGATTGCTAGTATTGGAATTTAAATCTCTAAAATCTTTTATTCTCTTTAAGTTTTTGAAAAGTTTTTGTATGAATTAGTACTAAATTCATGAACTTAAAAGATTTTGTCTGCTAAGTATACTTAGAACTGCTGGCATAACTTACTACTGTTAAGTTAATACTATTAGTTATTCTTAATACTGCTAGTATAATTAATATTGTGAGAATTGAGAGAGTTGGTGAGAATAAAAACAGAAAGAGAGATGTGTAAAAACAGACAGAGTGATTTGGTGAGAAAAAGAATTGAGAGAGTTGGTGAGAATAAAAACAGAAAGAGAGATGTGTAAAAATAGACAGAGTGATTTGGTGAGTAAAAGAATTGAGAGAAGTTGTGAGTTAAAAAACAGAAAGAGAGTTGAATATATTAAAACGGAGACAGAGTGTTTTATAGAATGCAATTGAGTTAATACTTGTAAAGTTAATGCTGCAGGCATAACTTACTACAGATGGTGAAATTCAATGCTCCATATATACATATGTATATATACATATGTATATATACATATGTATATCTTTCAATCTATGAGAATGCTTTTATTTTTTCATTTCTGATTGTGGGACCAATGATCAACCAAACAACTCAAATTTAAAATGATTTCATTACTTTCATTCCATAACCATGAAACAAACATGCCCTTAGAAATCATGTTCAATAACTAACAAATTAAAAGAACACAAATGATACGAAAACAATAAATAAACATAACATAGAGGTTATGTTATTTGATTTTCATTGAAAAATAATAATAAAACTTGAGCTTTTATCGTCATTTTTTTTAATATATAAACATAACATGAGGTTATGATATCTTTTAGATCTAATAGATCTTGAGGATCTTATATACACAATGATATCCTTTTAGTTCTAAAATTAAAACATATATTAAAAACATGAGGTTCTTATTTTGATTCACTTTAGGAATCATCGAATAATATATGTGATTCACAACTTGAGGTTATATTATTGTGATTCGCTTGAGAGAATCATAAAGAATTCTTCAAAATAAAGATGATCATAACTTGAGTTTTTTTTAAAACATAACATGAAGTTATGCTATTGATTCAATTAATTGAATCAAATTAGAACTTGAGGTTCTAATAACTTTTTTTTCTTGAACATAACATGCGGTTATGATAATGATCTTTATGAAATGATCATATTAGAACTTGAGGTTCTAATTATATTATCTTTCTTCAACACATATACGTTGTGTTATTTTGATTCTTTTCTAAAAATCAATGTAAAATATGAACTTGAGGTTCAAAAATAAAATTGTAACATAACTTGATGTTATGTTATTGTGATTCTCTTGAGGGAATCATAATTGAACTTCAGGTTCACAAAAATAACAATAACTATGAGGTTATGTTATCATGATTCATTTAAATCGAAGCACAAAGAACTTGAGGTTCTTTAAAAGAAATAACAATAATTTGAGGTTATTGTATTTTAATCATATTCATTGTTATAAAACTTGAAGTTTTATAATGAATAAATTTAATAATAACTTGAAGTCAGAAACACAATGTTGAAGATGATTGGTTTTTATGTTTTCATTTGCTTCATGTACTAAAGATAAGCCACCAGGTAAAAGTGAAGGATCATAAGGGGGACGAGAAATTAAGAAACTCACAAGCTCGGGAAAAACAGAAGTCAAAAATTGCAGGGCGCATTGTGAAAGGCAACTTATTTCCCGCAAAGATACGCAGATAAGCAGTTTTGGTAAGCAAATATGAACAACACTTTGTGTTTAGGTATAGTCGAACACATTCTAAATATTTTAGGTCAGTTTAAAATTCGCTACAATAGGTTTCTCATTACCAATATTAGATGTATGTTACTCTGTTATATTTTAAATTTGCAAAATGAACAGAAAAGATTGCGTACACCGGTTGCTTTCTTATGAGTTGAGTTTACCTAAATTTTGAATATAGCAACTCATGTATTTTTCACATAATACCCACAATTCTTATGCTTTCTTAAAAGAATCGTGTCAAAATCTGAACGCGTAAATTAAGCTACTTCTTTATCTTGATATATGTTTGTTTATCATAGACACGATGATATACGTATCTTATTTATTGACTTGCGGCTTTTATTTTTTAGGTAAATTTTAGGTATCGGATATCACCATTAGCACATGTCAATGTGGCTGCAAACAATGCACTTTGGGTCACAACTTGGAGAGAACACATGTTGAAGTAAGGTTTGTTAAAACTTTGAGAAAAATTTTGCTAATTAATAACTAAGGCTTAATGCATAAACGTTATGGGTTTTCATTTGATATATTTTCTTTCTTTACAAAAATGCTTTGCCTTCAGCCGCGTCAAACCAAACGCCCCTTTATTTGTGTCTAAGATTTGCTACCGTTGTTCGCAACCATTGTTCACCGATTGTGCTTAGAAACAGAAAACGAGCTTTTAGTTCTAGACATTATGCGCTCTTAAAATCCTTTGTGAAACATATACAAATCCCAAAAACCGCCTTAGTTTAAATTATCGTTATATGCTTATTGTGTTCTTTAACTGAAATTACTACTTCTGAGGTGTTTGAACTAACAAAAGTGTTCATCAGCTTATTGTAATGTTTGAACAAAGAAAACTACATTCTGTTTATTTGTTAATTTATGACATCTAATGTGTTAAAATTTGATTGTGCAGAGCTGGAGGGTGATGCTAATGACGAGGAGATAAAATTTGCTTATAGACGTTTAGCAAAGTATTATCACCCCGATGGTTTGTACTTGACCCACTCTCCTTATACATCCTAAAATCGTACTAACATGGTACTTTTATGGCTTTTGGATGTACAGTATCACATTTAGTCTTTAGTGTACTTCAGTTTAGTTTTTAAGGCCCTTTTGTTGTGTGACAAATGTTGAGTTAGGAAATGATTTTGTGTTTGTAGTTTATGATGGCAGAGGGTCTCTTGCGAAAGATAAAAATGCTAGAGTTGGAAGGTTGTTTGCAGGCAGCAAGATACAAGCATGCTTGTAGCCAATTACATCATCTTATGTGGTACTGAATGAGGATTACCCAAGGTAATGTAACTATACTTGATTGGCTATATGATGTCGTATGTAATTGTAACCCTTAAACTAATTCCTAATTCAAATGAGGCATGTGTTGTAAAGCTATACTCTGAATGCCTCGTGTCTGTGTTTCCTGTGAAGTTTCTATAGTTTTTGCTTTTACGGCCTTTTGATATATTAAGTTTCTTTCGATTGCTTATTAAAACTGTATTTTTCTTTATTGTGTTATGGTATAACAAATTAAAGCAATGCAATTTTTTTGCTAGAATCTTATTACGACTGCATGAGTATCATAAGTTCACGGTACCTTTTTATTGATGTTTTGTGCAGGTGTGTATGTGGCGAAAAGAAAAGCTCATAATTCGCAGGTCAAAACCAGCTCCTTTTCAGACATTTTTAGTTCGGGCGAAAGAATGTACTATTGAATATGAGTTTTAACCGGAATAGTATCAGGTATAATAGCAGATTCGGCATAATCTATTTTCATCGGGTGTGTTTCGGTATGCATAGTGGCTTATGCTTTTTTGACTTACTTTTTTGAGAAGCTCTTTTGGTGTAGCTTATTGGGAAATCTTGCAGCTATTTTAAGGAGGTTTTACAACGTAGGGAATTGATGCCATTGAGAAGGGTTTTTAAAGATGATAAAATGAAACACGTGGAGGACGGCGATAAGCAAAAATAGATTGAAGGAATGACGAAAAAAACAAACGCGCCTCTTGGGAAGATTACGATCTTCAGGTTAAACGCAGTGCTACATTCCTCACATGTACATGTGTGAATTTTAGTTATTGTGTTTTGCACTAATAATTTAACTTTACATCAGAGACTGCTCCTATACGAGACATAAGTCGTAAGTAATAGCAACCTTTTTGTCTATGTTTTAGACAGTTTCATTTGATCTGATATTTAGTTCTATATTATAATAGCAGTCTAATGGTCGAGTCACCATGGCGGTAGCTGTCCTACTCGTCTTAACAATTTATGATTGAATCATGGTGAAATGTCTCTGTGCTTGAGTTCTTTGTTGGTGTAAGTCTTGAATTGAAGACATTGCGATACAAAAGTAGATCTGAATAGTAATCTCAGATCTCGTTACTGGCTTAAAGGTAGCGGTTTTTATTGAGGTTTGTGCATTCGGTTTTTTACTGTGCTTCGATTATAGTGTCGCTGAATGTTCACATACTTCAGCTTCCTTCTGTATCAGGTCTGACTTTACCCAGCCTTACTTTGTACGACTGTTTGTTCTGTGAAGCAGTCGCAAGATACAGATATTGATGACTCTTTGAGTTTATCCTGAGTGTTCATGTAACTGAGAATTGGACGTATCGCAGGGAATCCTACGTACGATATGGATAAGTGTATATCTGATATGATGTTGATAACTACTACGCGTGTGTTTGGTGTATGACATTGGGAGGCTAGATGCATCGTTGAGACACTTATCAGTTTGTTATACAGTGCTGAAAAAAAAGAAGTCTAATTGGGTGTGTCTATCTTGAGGCAAACGCTCGCTGTCTATTGAGGGCTAGGATGATTGTTGTTACAACTAGATAGTGGAGGTGATGCTGAATAGACGATAGGGTATTTAGATAGATGATAAAGGATGAAGAAGCCTATCTGGTGTTAAGCAGAGGAGAAGGTCGCCTTCTAGCTATAAAGAGAATGATAGGTAATAGACGCAAGCGCAAGATTACAGGCTTCGCAGATCTCCTCGCTCTTGAGGGAGAGTTTAAGACGATGCCTCGTCAGGTCTTAGAAGATCGATAGAGTATGACTCATCTTCTCAGTGCTATCATGTAGTTGAAGTTCGTGTTGATGTTGTGGATTGCGCTGTCTGAATGTAGTTGTGAACATGTTTGTTGTGTGACATCACAGCATGACTATCTTACTACAAAGATAACCTTATACGGAAATTGTGAATGACTGTGAGCCCAATTGATGATCTATCCAATATAAGGCGTCGTAACGTAATACGCAAACTCGTGTTGTAGTGTCATCAGTTTGTGACTAAGCATGTTCATCGAGTTCGTAGAATTGAAGATTTGAGCTCGATAGTGTTATTATTGAATGTGAGTCAGTAGTAATGGAGACATGGTGTCTATACATCGCCGGCAGGTTGATCGTATGCTGGATGACAGACTGTATATGAGTTGAGAGTATAGACACGTTCTCTAATAGGGACGCCTAGTACGTAAAGCGAGTGCACTCTTCTGTAGAGACGTGATTCTCACGAGAGAGAAAGCGCTCATAAAGCAGCCGTAAATGTCGTTAGTCTTGCTCACGCTGTTGTGACTTGTATATGGAAATATAAAGTCGTAAGGATTAATATCATGTGTATATTTGAGATTTGATTGTAATATGTTGAGTCATGTGTTGACTGGCTGTGTAACGTATATTGGGAAAAACTAGTTGGAACATCCCTTAATGGGCCTTTTTAAAAGGGACTTACCGGTTTGGTTATAGGGCCGAATGGCCCAATAGACACAATATAAGTCTCATCTGCGCTTATTTTTAGACCAAACAGTTCGTTTTGTGGTGCGTTATCTATTTGAGCTTATTGAAGGCTTTATTGTTACTTGTCAAGAACGAAAAACGCCCTTTGGACCTTCATAAAAAGCTTAACGGCCTTATTGGGGCTGACAATGGTGACAAGAGCCATAATGTAGAGCTCGTCCGCGAAGCTTACTCGTGATGAAGCCGCGCATGAACTAGTTGTATCTTTGTTTTATTGAAGTTAGTGAAATACTGATAGTTGCCACTATTTTGAGAACTCAATTCTTGATACTGTAATATATATGCGATTTTGATAACGTTCGAAGGGTATGTGTGTATAAGTGTCTAAATTTGACTAAGGAGGAAGTGTGAGAATCTGCCATTTCACTATTTGGGAAGTTAAGGGTTCCTCTCTATGTTTTTGACTTGGTCGGAAACTTTAGTGGCCCTAGGTGAGTCATTAAGGTACTCGAAAGTGCTATATGTATGTGGGCAAATAGTCTTAAGGCCACGAAATGAGAGTTGAGACTATTGGAAAACGCCTATAGGCAGCTTTTAAAGATGTAAAACTGTTACCTATTTTCTATAAACAGAAGGGATCTAGTTTTAGAGTGTGTAAATTGATAGCGAAACCTAAGGAGAGATTTTGCATGTAATGTAAAGGTAGATTATTAAAAACTTAACAGTGTCGGACGCAGTTATATTCGGATATTATACAAGTGAAACCACGACGTAATGATAATTATGAATATTTTCGTGTATGTAACGGTTTGAGACGTAAACTAGAACTGTGTGATCGCTTATACCTTCCCAAGAGCCATTTAAGTTGAAAACAAGATTAAATAAGCATGTGCACCACCACACAAGTGATATCCAATATGTATAAAAGATGTAATTTAGTTGTAGTTTATATCAAGAGTCTAGTATATGCCTAAACTAGAGATAGACTAGTGACTGGTCGTGAGGGCTTCACGCTGAGAATGATTTGTCGGTAGATTGTTTATCAGTGCATATTCTTGGTTATAATATTATCAGTTTTGTGAGTGGACTACTTGTTACTATAAGGTGAGTGATTCTTATGCCCCATGTGATTATGTAATTATTTTAACATGATGTACAGTCTTTGGGGTGGAGAACATGCTTTGTTTTAGACAAATTGGGACGCAACCTGTGGTACATTTTCTAATACTTGTATTATGGGTTGGACTTATGTTGCGGATAGACCAATGATAGCTCCTTTGGTATCATGAAGTGGAATTACTAGCATTTGTGTGTCGCGTGAATGTTATAAATATATCTATTTAGCGAGCCATAGATCATCCCTACTCGTTTGGTGTGAGCTAAGGTGCTCACTGTGGCGTGGTGTGACCAGGACATACAAACGTATACCATGTCGCAGATTGGGAAATTGTTGCGGGTATAGTAGAACATCGCAGGTTCGCACGGGCATAGTTTTTGGCTGAATTTATTGCATTCAGACATGTCGAGCCTTCAGTGTTATGAAGTTAGGAAAACGTAATTAACTTTTATGATGTTTGCAGTTATGATGACGTGTAATTATACACGTTGGAAATCTTGCGGTCCGTTCAATTGATTTACATAAACCCTATGAATGTCTAACCAACTTTATGTTGACGGTTTTAAGCATGTTGTTTCGATGTCAATAGTCAGCCACGAATAACTGGGTGGCAAGTTACATTGAGGGTCACTCCTGGGAGTTAGTACTAATATTTGGGGCGTTATTACAATTTGTGGGAACATTTGCTTATAATACCGAAATCTTTACTTTTAGGTGGTTTTCCCCCCCGCCCCCCCCCCCCCCCCCCCCCCCCCCCACCCCCCCCCCCCCCCCCCCCCCCTTTTTTTTCTCGATCAATTTGAAGCCATGGAGCTTAGGTAATGAGACAAGTATTTTCTTAAGTCCAATGTATCTTTTTTTAAAACATAGGACATCGTTTGGGTGGTCGTTCTCTAGTTGTGTGCTATTGATCTATGAAGTAACGCCCTCGGATATTCAATATTCCACTGCTACCCAGATTTGGGGGTGTTACAATAAGGGTTGTAATGTACTTGTAACAAAGTGGTAAAACTAAAAAGTTATAAAAACAACTTTTAAACACATTTTGAGAAAATATCAAAAAGGGTCTGTTTGAATTCGAATTTTAAGGCATATATTTTATGATTTCATAAAATACTACATGTCACAAGGATCGTGGGCATGTAGAGAACTCGAAAAACCGATTTATAACGAAGGAGATACGCTAATTTTACGTTAACGTTAATTAAACGAGTTTATAAAATAAATTTTATAAAAACAAATTACTATTCACATCTAATGAAAATGTATACATGTTTTTATCAGTTAGCATATGATTTTAGGATTTCAAACCAATAAGGATCATAATTTTCGGATTAATAACGAAGGAGTTATGTATTTTTCACAATTACGACAATAAATACTTTTATAAAACTAATTTTATAAAAGTTACTATTCATCTCAGACATGAACATTTTGAAAACATCATTTATTTGATAAAATTTTTAATTACGAAGACGTGCTCGAAAGAATCACTAAAATCGGATCTAAAATGAATAAGATACGACATTTACGGGTTTTACGTTAATTAAAGTTATAAAAATAAGCTTATAACTGATATCAACAGTAAAAATCATTGTTCACCAGGGGATTTCAAAATATGAAAATGTAATATTTTGATACATCGACTTAATACGAGAACATAGACGTAAGAAACATCTGAAACAGGCTTAAAACGAGAAAGATGCGCACTATTTTATACTTGTATACTATTTTCTGACGTGAATAGTGTTGGTTCGTTTTTAATATAAATTTTTGCGAAACATTTTAGAATCATTTATATAATATTTATACATGTCCTAAACTTTATAAATATTATTTTACAAAGACAATTGAATTATTTATTCGATTATACGAGTACAAACACACGGATAATATTTATCAAAAGCAATTTAAATATTATTTCACAAACTCAATTAGATGGTGATGTAGCTATATAGAATTATATATGGTAGTAGTTATTCAAAGTACTTAGTACTCATACGACCTATAATTGATTAGGTTGCATTCGGGCGTAATTGTGACGCATTTTCTGTTGTGATTTACATTGTTAAACTCATCCACTCGAGGTGAGTTCATAGCCCCACGTTTTACATTTTATAATGATTTATAAGTTTTGGGGTGAGAACATGCTTTGTTTTATAATTGGACGCAAGTGAACATTTCATATTTAAACTGATTACGTGTTTGCCTAAGTAGCGATAACCCAATGTGCCCACTATCATGAACTGTAAATCACTTGGAGGGTGAGCGCGAATGTTATAAATAGATCTATTTGGGGGTGACGCCCCCGTTCGGGTGATTAGCTATCACTGGTGTCGAAACTACCGAGCCAACGAACGTATACCATGTCGGATTTGGGATGTTCTGGGTTAGAACATCATCATGGGCAATGTAGGCAATTTATATTGCAATTCATTTATGTCGAGCTTCAGTGTCATGAGCTTAGGGAAACGTAATTACATTTTTGTGATGTTTACATTTAATGTATTATCACGGGGGAATCTTGCGGTCCTACACTTATATAATTCACAAACCTATGAATTCACCAACATTATTGTTGACGTTTTAAAGCATGTTTTTCTCAGGAGGTCAATAAGGCACGAGGTGCAAGGGATACATTGGTGGTCGTTATTTTGGAAGTCATTTGCATTAAAGATTTGGTTGCATTACATTTTGGAGAAGCATTTGTTATGAACTAGAATCTTTGTATAATTTAACAACGAATAAGTAAAGCTTCGGGCTTTTGTATCAAACATTTTGCTAAATCCAATGTATCGGTTTTAAACGACACTTTTAAAGGTCGTTCTTATATATCTTGTGCTATTGATCTATGAAGTAACGCTCCCAAACCCATATTCCGCTGCGACCCATTTTGGGGGTGTTACAGATTGGTATCTAGAGCCAAGGTTATAGAGAACCAGGTCAAATGTTTTTGCTGGACTATAACCGTTTTCAAACATTGCATTCATACAAAGGGGTTTTCACGGGACATACATACACTAGTTGTTTGCATTAGTTAGTTTTACTAGATGCTTACATGATGCATATACGTGTTCATAGTACGTTACTATGAGGGTATTATGTATATATACAAAGATGAGTTTGCATTCTTTCGCACATACTCTACAATTATTTATATAAGGGTTATTTATATAAATATGGGAACATTTCTTTAGGCAAGGTAGTACTATAAGCTCGTAGGTCCTAAACGCTACCTAAACATTAAGCTATCGAATATGATATCTTACCATCATTCATTTATGCCATGAGTGCATATTCATATTTACCATACCGGTCTTATATAATATACTTATATAAGTTAAGTTTTGCTCGTTGCAAGCAGTCATGTTTTCACCATCGACGGTTACCTACACGTCTGTCTATATTAATTCTGAGCCATAGAGATTCCAGTGAGCTTCTGATGAGGAGCTAGAGGCACCAATTTTTTGACCCCACGGTTTAATTTCCTCGACCTTTTAGAAGTCATGCAAACATCGGTTGTGAGCCGGCAAGAGTCCAAGATGCATCAAACTTTTATCAGTCTCGGAGTTGTTTACTATGTGCCTTATTTAGCAAGACTGCACATCGGTTGTGAGCGGCCAAGAGGCTGATAAGTAAACTTTTATCAGCCATAGTTTTTATTTTTATTACCTCCAACCTTATATCGTATACTACCACATTCGGTTGTGAGCGGCAATCAGAGCGTCAAGTGATCTTATTTCGGCTTTGGTTTATTACATAACTTATATTATTATTATATCCAAATTTCAAGTCCTGTGGTCTTTTAACTACCTAGACAACGGTAGCGAGCCGTCAGGAATCAGTAGCCTATTTCCCCACAACACTGACAAAACCTCGATATGTACCTTACTTTTACCAGAAGGAATCTCTACGAAGTGATTTAAACTAAGAATCGCAAAAACTTAAAGCAACTTTATTTATTCAACAAATATATAATGTTTATTAAGCTAATGGGAGCAAAAAGCTATAATTAACCTCTATAAGCCTTAAAGAGATCCAACTACTCTATGTTTAGCATTTAACTTATATGAAACTCTATCATTTTTCGTTCTTTGCAAATTTAAAATCTTTTATAAAAAGATCCACGAATGCTTAGTCTAATAAAAATAAGCTTTGCATATTTAAAGTCTATCATGGAAACTTGCAAACTCTTGGCTCTTTTAAGCTAGAATTCGCATTTTAAAGCTTCGTGTATAAAAGACTAGCAAAAGCTTAAATTTATATAAGTTAAGGGGCAAGCTAGAGCGCAACATGCTCGATCAAGTCAAAATTTATTCCTTAAAAAGACAAAACTATGTGTTAAAACACTTATTCTATTTTTGAAATTTTTTAATTTTGGCATATTTTTGCTATTTTTGGTGGAAAACGGGGTTACGTGAAGACAAGGCAAAGAAAGTAAGATCAAATCGAAATATCCCCCCATACTAGAACTACATATTGTCCTCAATGTGAGACAGTCACCCCCATACTAATTTCAAGGCATAATCCAAATATTAAGGGGTCTCGAAGCAAATCTAAAGCTGTTTATTAATTATGCTAATAGATAAGCGTTAATCAATAAGATCTAGGATATTGGATTACCATATATAAGCAAGCGAAGGATTGAAGATCGAGTGAACGATGGACAAAACCACGAGCATGAGAGTCTTCATAATCTGGCGCAATCCTGGACATAAAACACAAAACATGAAACACGAGAAAGGAAGAGGCAAGCCTCCTCACATCACACTTATTTATACTAATATACTATTACTAAAGATAAGCATGGGTTGCCACCCACGAAGTGCTGGTTTTTGTTAATCGAGTTACGAGCCTGACTCGACCCCGAATTTAGTGGTCCATGGGGAATGTTTAGAGATCCAGGACAACCGTAGGTGGTATATCCCCTCCAAAATAGTGCTTAATTCTATGACCGTTCACCTTAAAGTTTGGTCGGTCGGTTTGAGATAACTCGACGGTTCCATAAGGAAAAACTTGAGCAACGGTGAACGGTTTAGTCCAACGGGTTTTGAGCTTTCTCGAGAAAATCTTTAATCGAGAATTGAAGAGAAGAACTCGATCACCAACATTGAAGTCGCGGTTCTTAATCTTGGAGTCATGAATCTTCTTTGTTTTCTCTTTGTAGATTAAAGAGTTCTCGTAGGCTAGATCCCGGAGTTCATTTAATTAATTCATTAGAACTTTATATTAACTATATAACTAACATTACTAACTATTATGCTAACATTACTAACTATATTGGCAGTACTAACAATGTACTGGCAGTACTAACTAACTATAACTAGCAGTACTAACATACTTAGTCATTTTTCTTGAATAAGCTTGAGCAGTACAAAATTGTATTGGCAGTACTAACTTCTGTGTTGACAGTACTAAGTATGTAGACATTTAATTCCCAACATCCAGGACAACCATCTGTAGTATGTCCCCTCCAAAATAGTGTTTGATTCTATGACCGTTCACCGCTGAATTTGGTCAGATCGGGTTTGAAGATAACTAGACGGTCCATAAGGGAAAAAACATGAGCAACGTGGAAGCGGATCTGGTCCAACGGGTTTGAGCTTTCCCAAGAAAATCTGTCAATCGAGAATTGAAGAGAGAACTCGATCACCACGTTAAAAACCGCGATTGTTGATCTTGGAGTCCTGAATCACTTTAGTTTTCTCTTTGTAGAATTAATAAAGGAGTTTCTCTGAATGGCTTTATTCCGAAGTTTACTTTTAATTTATTCATTTGAACTTTTTTCGATGATCCCCACCCCCGTCTTGAGGTCATAAATTACAATGTTTCAAGGCCAAATATGCCTTGTGTTCAAGTTGAATAGGAAGATGACTCAGAAGTAGGATAGCATCCCCTCCCTGAATATCGTATATGAGCTTATAAGGAGTGCACCCGATGGGTGTTTTGAAAGCGGTACGGAAGGCCCATAAAGCATCATCTAACTTATCGGACCATGAAGCACGATTTTCACCTACGGTCCTTTCTAAGATACGTTTCAAACCACGATTTGAAACCTCCACTTGTCCACTCGTTTGTGGATGATACGCGGTAGAAAGACGGTGGGTAACTCCATACTTAAGCATGACCTTCGCGAATTGGTCATTGCAAAAATGGGTACCGCGATCACTAATTATAGCACGAGGAGTTCCAAATCGGGCAAAAAGAGATTTCAAGAATTTAACGACAACTCGGGCATCATTAGTGGGGAGCGCTTTTGCTTTAACCCATTTAGATAAGTAGTCGACGGCCACGAGAATGTACTTGTTCCCTCGAGAAGACGGGAACGGTCCTATAAAATCGATGCCCCACACGTCAAAGATCTCGCATACTTGAATTGCATTTTGAGGCATTTCATCTTTTTGCGAGATTTTGCCTTGACGTTGACATGAGTCACATGACTTCACCATGTCGTGGTCATCACGGTAAATTGTCGGCCAATAGAAACCGGAATCAAAGACTTTCTTAGCGGTGTAGTTCGCACCATGATGTCCCCCGGTGGGTCCATTATGGCAAGCCGTGAGGATATCAACGGATTCTTGGCTGTGAACACATCGTCTAATCACTTAATCCTCACAAATCTTAAACAAGTAGGGGTCATCCCAAAAATAATGCTTAACGTTCTTAAAGAATTTCTTTTTTTGTTGGGACGACATCCCTTTCACTACAAAATTTCCCGCATGGTAATTTGCAATGTCGACAAACCATAGGGTACTAGAATCATTATGAGAAGATATCATTCCAAGGGTCTCGAGAGGAAATGTTTCGGTAATTTCCTTTTTCTCGAGATCACCTTCATGAGGATTTTCTAATCTAGACAAATGGTCGGCCGCGAGATTCTCCGCTCCTTTCTTATCATGAATAATGACATCAAATTCTTGGAGTAGGAGAATCCACCAAAGCAATCTCGGCTTAGCATCTTGTTTAGCAAGAAGATACTTGAGAGCCGAATGGTCCGTATACACTATGGTCTTCGATAAGACTAAGTAAGGCCGAAATTTCTCGAAAGCATACACCATGGCTAATAATTCTTTTTCTGTAGTTGTGTAATGTGCTTGAGCATCCGTCATGGTCTTACTTACATAGTGTATAGGATGAAAATATTTGGTCTTACGTTGCCCCAAGACTGCACCTACCGCATAATCACTAGTGTCACACATAATTTCAAATGGTAGTTCCCAATCGGGGGCAACTAAAATTGAGGCTTCTGTTAACTTCTTTTTAAGTATATTAAACGCTTCAATACATTCTTTTGAGAAAATAAACGGAGTTTCTTTTTCAAGAAGATAGGTAATTGGCCGGGCGATTTTAGAAAAATCTTGAATAAATAGACAATAGAACCCGGCGTGACCTAAAAAACTTTGAACGCCTTTAACGGAAGTCGGATGAGGGAGTTTAGCTATAACATCAACTTTAGCTCTATCGACCTTAATCCCGGACTTAGAAATTTTGTGGTCGAGGACAATGCCCTCTTTAACCATGAAATGGCACTTCTCCTAATTTAGAACTAAGTTGGTGTCTTCGCATTGTTTTAGCATTTTATCTAAATTGGAGAGGCAAGACGAGAAAGAATCCCCAAAGACCGAGAAATCGTCCATGAAGACTTCCATTGTTTCCTCGATCATGTCATGGAAAATGGCCATCATGCACCTTTGGAACGTACCCGGAGCATTACATAAGCCAAAAGGCATACTTCGGTAGGCAAATGTCCCATAAGGGCAAGTGAAGGTGGTCTTCTCTTGGTCTTGCGGGTCAATTGGAATTTGAAAATATCTAGAAAATCCATCTAGAAAACAATAATATTCGTTCCCTGCTAAACGTTCTAGCATTTGGTCCATAAAAGGCAACTGGAAATGATCTTTATGAGTGGCATCATTAAGCTTTCGGTAATCATTACAAACTCTCCATCCCGTAACTAACCTAGTGGGTATTAATTCATTATCTTCATTTTCAACTACGGTCATGCCACCCTTTTTAGGCACATAATGAACGGGGCTCACCCACAGACTATCGGAGATAGGGTAAATCAATCCGGCATCAAGGAGTTTGATAACTTCCTTTTTGATAACCTCATGAATTTTCGGATTAACCCTCTTTTATGTTGAACCGCCGGTTTGAAGTCGTATTCCATTAAGATCTTGTGAGTACAAAATCTAGGGTCGATACCCTTAATGTCGGAAATTTTCCATGCAATGGCCCGTTTGTGTGACTTGAGAACCTTTAAAAGGGCGGCTTTTTCTTCATCTTTTAACTCCTTAGAAATTATGACGGGTAATTTATCGATTCCTTCTAAAAATGCATAATCAAGATGAGACGGTAAATCCTTAAGCTTGAGTTCCGGTGGTTCTTCGATTGTAGGCTTCGTCATAGTAACATCAACTTGCTTAAGTTCGTCATTCTTCAACAGAGGGAGAGTCAGAGAAGGATCTTCATTCAATAATTTCTCAAGGTAAATAATATCTCCCTCCGTGTCGTAATAATAGTCATCCAAATTAGAAAGCTCTTCCGAGGTACGTAGAAAAGTCTCAATCTCTTCCAAGATAAAATCTCCTCCTTCAAAAGGAGTAAACGGGGGGGAAGAAGAAGCGATGATAGGATTTGAAGGAGTAGGATTGCCACTTGTCGAACTATTTAAAAATCCGAGCACTTCTTGAGCATACTCCTCACAAGCAACGTCTATGACATTGACTTGATTAATCGTTTTGTAACTACAGGAGTATCTCAAAGTTTCCCCGACTTTAAACGTAATAGCCTCATCATCTACTCGAAGAGTTAATTCTTCACCATAAACATCGATTAATGCTCTTGTCATCCTCAAGAAAGGTCTCCCGAGGATGAGGGGAACCCGAGGATCAACATCGTAATCAACAACAACAAAGTCTGTCGGAAAATAAAACTTTCCTACTTTCACAAAAACATCTTCAGCGACACCTTTTGGATGAGCAACCGATCGGTCTGCGAGTTCGAGTGTCATGCGGGTCGAAGTAAGTTTCGGGAGCGAAAACTGCTTCCACATAGAAAGAGGCATTAGATTAATGCTAGCGCCAAGATCGGCCAAGGCTAAGCATTCATCTAGCTCTGAAAAATCACACGGGATTAGAAACTTGTCGGGGTCTCCAAGTTTTTCGGGCAACTTTTTTAGGAGCACTGCTGAGCAATTTTCATTTAACGGAGTATTTGCTAATTCGAACAACTTTTCCTTATTACTTAGAAGACTCTTAAACGTAGAAGCAAACTTCGGCATATGAAGAAGAGCATCCGCGAAGCTAATATCAAAGTGTAATCTTTGAAAGATTTGAAGAAACTTCAACATTTGATTATTAGCTTTTTCATGGAGCTTTTGGTCGTTAAGCCTCGAAGGATAAGGTGTTGACGGTTTAAGTTTAGGCTTCGAAGCAACTTCGGGCTCCGGAATCGGGTCTTGGACAACCGGAGGTTGGACGTGTGCGGTACTTCCTAAATTTGTATTTTGCACCTTGTCATGTCAACTCGGTTTCACGCTCCACTTCCTTCGGAGGAGGAGAAGGAGTAGGAGGAATCGTAGGTCCATCATAAGCAACACCACTTCGGGTGGTAATAGCTTTTACATCTCCTCTCGGATTAGCAACGGTATTACTAGGAAGTGATCTCGAACCCGAGGAATTTTGATTTTGCATATTAGTTAATATGTTCATTATTTGATTTTTTTGATTTTCTATCTTATTGGTTCTTGCATCAATCGTAGATTTGAACTCATTTCGCAATTCCGTCTTCATGTTAGTCATGTGAGTTTGCATTGCTCTCAAAGTAGCTTCATTACTCTTTATGTAGTTCGTTAACTCATTTGAATGTCTAACTTGAGCTTGATAATTCGGGACTTGAAAATTCAGAGCTTAATAATTGTTGTTTCCTTGATTAAAGTTTTGCCCTTTTCCTTGATTGTTCGGAGCTTGATAATTTGGGGCTTGAAAATTCCCTTGATTTTGATTTTGATTGTATCGGTTTTGGTTATTTTACACATTCGGTTGATTGAAACCGGGTGGTCTGACATAATTATTCGAGCGATAGCTAAGCAAATTACGGCCACCTTGCGGTCGGTAGGAATTACCCCCCGAGTTATAGTTACCCGTAGTAGCATAAGCGGCCTCTTGAGTGTAGCCCTCGGCGGCTGGGCACTCGATGAAGGAATGGGGACCACTACAAGTCTCGCACTTCGTATCAACAGATTTGACCAATTGTATTTGTCTCATCATTTCTACAAAATTCTTATTCATTATTTCTAATTGTCGAACAACTTCGGGACTCTCGATAGAAGTAGTAGAAGAGATATGTCTAGACGTCTCGTCTTAAGTTGCTGAAGTGTCCCAATGGTTGTGGTGAGCGGTCATATTCTCGATCAATTCGTAACATTCTTCTGGTGTCTTTTGCATAAAAGTTCCTCCCGCTGCAGCATTGATGGTGTCCCGATGACTTAATGTCAAACCATTATAAAACGTATCAATTTGTGTAACTAAAAGCATGTTATGGTTAGAACACCGATCAATGGACAATTTATAACGCTCCCATGCCTCGAATAACAATTCGTGCGGTTTTTGTTTAAATTTCGTGATCTCGTTCCTTAAATTAGTCACCATCGAAGGAGGAAAATATTTCGAGAGAAATTTCCTCATCATATCGTCAAAAGAGTGGATGGAATTCCTTGGAAGGCGATCATACCATGCGATAGCATAATGCGTCAAGGAATATGGGAAAAGAGACAAGCGAAGGGCGTCATCGGAGACCCTATTTTGCTTCATATGTTGAGTAATTTCTAAAAATTTATCAATATGTCTATTGGCATCGTCGCCTGGTAACCCATAAAATTGACAAGTATTTTAAACTTGTTGTATCATATGATGACGAAGTCCAAAATCCGTTGCTTGAATTGGAATCGGGGCAATTGGTTTTCCCCGTCCATCTATAGACGGTTGACACAACTCCTTCATTGATCGGGGAGCTTGCCCGTTAGGTCTTACCATCAGAGGTGAACCATTATTATTAGGAGGAGGGGGCCTCGTAGAGGCGGTCCCATGTTATTATGAGGAATGCTCATAACTTCTTCGAAGTCGAAAAGAGATGACAGTTCACCTAAATTCCTTCATCGAATAAGACTCTCGGGGTCTCAAAATGGAGAAAATTGATTAGAAGAAGTAGAGCGAGTGCTCATGCACTAAAAACAAGATAAGAAAAATAAAACGAAAATATTTTTGTAACCGATAATCGAACAAGTGTACGGTAGCTCTCTAGAAAAAAGCATAAAAAAGCGGAGGAGTGGGTAAGCGCGAAGCGTTTTAAAAACCTTCTCCTTTCGGGTCAAAGTTCGTTGGATCGACCTTCCTTAAACCTCTCTTATAGTTTGTAAATCTAAAGGTGAGCCATTTTTACAAGTCACACAACGGTTATTTTTATGTTTTTCAATTTTTTTGGTATTTTATAAAATAACTTGAAAACAAAATATTTTTGTATTTTTATGGTTTTATAAAAGAAAATAGAAAATTATAAACGATAACTTCACGGGGAAGGATCTTCAAGGCACTAACTTCAAATACTTCGCGAAAATCGTACACCTCTTCCCCGGCAACGGCGCCAAAAAATTAATTCGATGATTATAGGATATATAATATATACCTAAAATACCAAATTAATTATAGTATAGAGAGTATTCCATTTTATAAGAAAATTGCTTGAGGACAAACAATATTCCAGATGTCGTATCCCGACAAGAGGTTTATTTAAAATTCACAAAAGTGTTTTGTTTGATGCTTGAATATCAAATATTTTGAATTTTGATTCTATTTCTAATAATAAAATGCAAAAACAAATAAAGGCAAGTTAACAAATTAAACCATTTCGAATTAAGCACGAAAATGTTAACGGGAATCTAAAAAAGAAATGCATCTAAAAACCTAAATTATCAAAATTTAACTCTAAAAATGTTTTTTTATTTTTTGTAAATCCTAAATGACTAAAAATAATTTTAGAAAAAAGAATTATTTTTTTTACTTTTATTTTATTTATTATGAATTAAAAACAGATTTAATCTAAATTAAATATTAAAAATAGCAAACTAATTATTAAAATTCTGGAAAAATTAGGAAAAATACTTTGAACTATTTAGAATCTAGGAAAAATGAAAACTTGAAAATTTGCTAAACGAATAAGCAGTTAATAAGCAAATCAGCCTAATAAGCTAAAACTAGAAATGACCCTTAAATAATTAATGAGTTGAGACTTTAATGAAAAAGTCCCAAGGGCGAGATGGTAATGAGTGTGTGTGTTAAGGTGCTATAAGAATGGGGAAGGTCACAGGTTCGAATCTTGTGGCTTCCCTTTTTGAAAATTATATTTTTTTTTATTTTTCTTTTTGAAAAAGCTAAAGCATAAGCTAAAATACTAAACTTTCGTGAAGGATTTTTTGACAAAACTAAAAAATAAGCTAAAAGTAAGCAAATTAAAAGTGACAGTTTCAAAGAAAATAGCTAATGACTTAAAAGCAATAATGTTTGGCTCTTTAAACTTAATAAGCAAAGGTGAACACCAAAAAGCTAACAACATACCCTAAGCTGACCCTAATAAGCACTTCTAAACCTAAATAAGCAATTCTAATAAGCTGAATAAGCAAAAAAAACAGAATAAGCAAAATTGGCTAACCTACTAACCAAACAGACCAAAAGGGCATTTTCAAGCTTAATTTTAAGCTACTATATCAATAAGCTAGTCTTTTAAACCTAAAAACAGATTAAATTCAACAATCAAACAACTCAAATAAGCAGGAAATTAGCATTTTGAATCGCAAAATAAGTTAGAAAAAAACTAAGTGAAAATGACAGCTTAACTGTTTTTGTTTTTTTTAGATTTTGAAAAGTCTAAAAGGCTAATTTGCAGACCTAAAATAAGCTGGTAAAAGCTAATGTAAAAACTTAAAAAGTGAAAACAAATCAAAATTGATGTCTAAAGAGCTTATATTACCAATAACAGACCTTAAAACAAATTTTAACTTATCTAAATTGACAAATGAAAACTGACTTTTAGAAACTTTTGAAAATGAAACTTATGACACTTAGACATATATAGACTTAAACCAACAAGATAATTGCATACTTATTCCAGATCATTCATACTACATTAAGGACTCAAATCAAGCATGAAATGAACACCAAAAACCACTATTGCAGATCTAAGCTAAATAAGCTATGTAAGACAGCAATTACACCACAAAATCTTAAAAACTCATTACTAAAACCTTAAAACTAAATTTTACACTTCAAAAGTTCTTTTAAACAGATTAAATGATTACTAAAAGGCTTTCTAAACTTGTATTTAAAACCAATGAATGGTTAAACAACATTAACCTTGGTTAATGTTGTTGTCCCAAACACCCCTTTAAAATCTCTAAAACACATTTTAGCTTAAAACAGTTTATGAAATGCATTTGAAAGTAGAAACAACTTAAGTTTATGATGAAATAAGAACATATAAGCATTAGGAACACTGAGATAAGAACTGAAATAAGCTTAAACACTATAAGCAGTTTATAAACACTTAGACAAGCAGTTTTATATGAAAAATAATCAAAGGTCATAAAAGCTAAATCATAAACATAAAAAGCATTTAGAAAGACAATATAAGCAATGATTAAGCACAAATAAGCAAAGATAAGCAGAAATAAGTAATGAAACAGTAAATGAGCAATAGAATAAAGTGATGAACTTACTTTTTCCGTTGCTCTAAACTGTAACATTTCTCATTTTCATGTCATTGTACGACTCTATTAATGATCACTATTTATTTTTGTCCGATACGCGTTTACTTTTAATATTTACTTTTAAGATAAATCGCGTAGACTAAAAATAATCAATGAATGTAAACGGTCATCAAATAAATTAAAGTTTACATCAACCAAGTAAGAAATAATTATTAAGAAGATAATTACGTACTTTGCATATTTTATTTTTATTGGTCACGTAAAAGGCTTACGTTTCGCGATAAAATACATTTGGACGCACCCGGGAAATACCTAGACTTACCTAGACTCAAGCTAATACCCACTTTTAACCCTTAAACGCAAAAACTATCAAACCTCTTGTGTAAATAAGCCATGTGGCCGGTTACACACACATACAACTAGCAAATCCCCTAATGATCCATAAAGGTACATGTACATCTCCTAAGTAATTAAGACATGTCCTAATTATCTCCACTAAACTATTACACAATGGATATTAACCATCTTGCTTCTCTTTGCCCCCTAGACCACAATTTCATGCATGCATACAGACAAATCTATAAGATTTTGCTAGCTAAGTAAATCATGTACATCTCCTAAGTCATTATGAGTGGTACTTGAGTGGTTTAGCCTAAAACCGTGAGTAATCAACTAGAACCCCTCAAAACCACCCTCTAGGGCACGGTTTGGTTTGCGTGTAGACTAGGAAAGTTAACTAGACATCTTGCCTATAAATACACACTCACTCTTTCCCTTTTACACTCTTACAATATCACACACACTTTCAAAGGGTTAGACATTTCCCTTCTTTGTGTTCGAGTCTCAAACCGCCAACAAATACCCTCCTTGATCTCATTCAAACCCACAAACTTTACTAGTTATCATACAAGTTCATAAAAGGAATATACGAGCTAAGTAATGGGTAAACCAAGCTTTAAAGCTTAGGAACATTACACGTTTGTAAGTCTCCCACGCTACTTTACATATCGTAGTTAATTGTCTTTTGATTTCTAGACTCATGTCGTGATGTTTATGAAGTATACGAACCTATATG
>BQNB010102995.1:0-21159 GCA_026074375.1 Tanacetum coccineum | reverse complement strand
ACACACATTATTGCAATAGCATATCATACGTGTTTGGAGATTCTGCCTTATCAGATTCAAGTTCATCAATTTCATCTTTAAAGGATTCAACATACTTTAAATAAGCATGCATTTCTTGTTTAAGTTCATGAACAAATGCAAAACTATCATTCTGAGTCTTAAGGGCAAGAGGCATCAAACATGTCTTAATTAGTATTTCCATATCCTGAGCAGTTGGGTTACGAAGGTGGAGAAGGTCATTTGAATGTTTTACCTAAGCTTGATCGACAATTTCTCTAAGATGATTTATATTTTTTGTCATGACATTATACGCTTGTCAAATTGTTTCTGATCATTTCATTCATCATCTTGTAGAATCTTGTGTAGTAAGACTCAATTGTTTCTCCATCGTGAGAGGTGAATTGACCAAACTCCCAAAATAAGTTTGTCTTGACATCTTGAATATTGAGTGATTCACCTTGTTGTAGCCTTTCGATGGCTTCCCACATTTCTTGAGCTGTCTGACATGCATCAACAGTTGAGTATATTTCATCTCCAATTCCAGTCAATATCAAATGAATCGCTTCTTTTTCTGATTCAAAATGAGCTCTGTTCTCAGGAGTCATATTCATAACTGTCTCGACTGTTGTTTGTTCAGGAACTGCTGGAGAATCCTCTGTTGCAGGAACAACTGGAGTTGTGACAATCGTTGGAGTGTAAGGACCTTTGAGAATGCACTTCCGTAAGGCATCACCATTTGGTCTTGTATCAATGTATCGTAAGAACCGTGATCGCCATTGTGCATATCATCCTGTTGCAAGCATTGGTGGACGATCCCTTGATCCAGCTGCCATTATGTTGTTATGCATTTGACTGTCGGTTGTGGAAGTTACATTTAGAGTTGTCATGATGAATGATTGTTGAATTATGAAGTGAAAATGATTTGTAGGATCTTAAGTAGATTTGTTGTGATTGAAGTTGTGGTAAAAAGAAAGCAATAAACGTTCACGGGATTTTACAAGTCTATGATTAAAACCGAGAGAAGAATTATGTCTTTTGCGGGATTTTACAAAATCAATAGAAAACTGTGAATGTTAATTGATTTTGATTAAGGTTTGTTGATTAAGTTTGTTGTTGTTGATTAATTGTCCTCGTAGTCCGAATTAAAGTCCAAAGTCCTTCAAGTTTGTTTGTCTTGATGTTATGTTTTGATTAGACAATGATTAATAGATTCCCAAATTCGGTCAAATACCACCTGATGCGCGGATCGACCTTCGCAGTAAGGTCGAAATTTTTTTGGGAAATTAGGTTTTCAAAACAAGGGTTTTCAATGGACAAAACGCAGTCTTCTTTAGACAAAACGCAATGAAGTCTTGAGACAAAACGCAATGAAGTCTTGAAGCAAAATGCAGTGATGTCTTAGTTGTAAATCTTTATCAAGGTCTATAACTAAAATTAATTTTGAGATTTAAAAACTACCAAGGTTATACTAAAATTGATCCTAAAAGATATAAAATGACAACAATGCCTTGCTAAGTGACGTGCAATATTCCTTAAGGACGGCTTAGGTTTAACTAAATTAATATACCATAGAAAAAACAAGTTTCAATAAATTAAATGTAAAGTAAAGTAACAATGCTTTCTTTATAAATAAAATGACAAGTATTTAATTGCATTAAAGTAAATGCGGTATGTCATTGACTATTAATTTTTTTAAAAACATTTTTAAAACCGCACTAAATTCCAAATCACTAATCATTAACAAGCAACTAATTAAAACTCTCACTAGCAAATAATAAGCTACATAATTCAACAAAGCAAACATTTTTAAATAAATAATTAAGCTTCAACTACTAATAATGAGAAAAAGGGAAAAGAAAGAAAAACCGATTGAAGAAGATGGAGGACGAATATAAACCCCCCGATCTTATAAAACCTTGATTAAACACTAAATTAAATACTTTATTAGTTTATATAATACTTAGATATTATAGCTACAACTTTATATACTTAATAGCCTTAAGACTAAAAAGCTTTAAACTTTAATAGTAAAATAAACTTATAAGACCCATAAGCTCCTCGCCTAAGTGTTGGATCGATTTCATCAACATTAAAACAACCAAAGTTATGATAAACAAGATATATTAATAAGCTACTAATTATTCTAAAGACAATAAGCTAATAAAAATTAAAACTTTAGATCTAAATCCACCCGAAACTAAGGTGTTCAATCAAGTGAACATGGATCGGGTATATTTAAGGATTTAGATCTAAGAAAAATAAGCTAGAATTAAAAAAAAGCAACAAACTTTATGCTAGAAAATAAGCTAAAAATATAAGATCTATTATTTTTAGATCTAATCTACCCGAAACTAAAGTGTTCAATCAAGTGAACTCGGATCGGGTATGATTAAGGATTAGATCTATATAAAAAATAAGCTTGAATAAAAATAAGCAATCGAAAATAAGCTCACTCAAAAAAGCTTAATCGAAAACAAATATAATAAGTCTATAAATAAGCTATGGCAAGTATAGCTTATTAGAATTAAGCTTAAGTCGATGGATCCATAATAAGCTTAAGCATGAGCTTTCTTGGAAATAGCAAAGAGAGAAAGAGTGAAGGAATAAGCATAAAAGAAAAAATAAGCATTTAATAAAACCAACCTTAAAACATCATCATAATAAACTCAAAATCTTGATTACATAGCTAAATAAGCTATTAAAGCTTTTACATAAGCTAATAAAACATATACTACAACTACTCTAAATCTAACCTACACTACTACTGAAAAATAAACTAAAACTAAACACACACACAATGAGCACTGCATCTGTGGATCTTATAGCCAAGACATGAGGGAGGGGCAAATTTGTCATTTTAGGCTTCCAACAAATTCTCAACCAATATCTAAGGGTATTTTAGTCATTTTCATGCCAGCTAATGATTTTTGGAACCTTGTACCACCTGACGCGTTTATTACTAGATCCACCAATCCCATAATGCCACGTGTACTTCTGGATCATTCTTACTAACAACCTCGTATTGCTACAGTACCTCGTACCTGAACAACCTGCCATCAATCATTAGCAGGCCACGTTTCACCACCTGAGTGGTGCCAAGTGGCGTAATCACAGTCACCGGACCACCACCGGAAACGGCGATCAACGGTGGCAGCGGCGGTCAACGGTGGCCGTCAACGACGGCAGCGACGGTCAACGGTGGCGGTCAACGACGGTCAACGGCGGGAACACGTTGACTTGGTGGTTAACAGTATCGGGCGGGCACGGGTCAAACCACCACCGGAACCATCGGTCAACGGTGTTGACGCAGTCATGTTGGGTTCTTGGGCAGGGTCACGGTCGGGTTTGGGCTGGGTCAGTTGGGTCTTGGGGCGGAGTGGTGGGTGCCATGTGGCATGCACGTGGATCCAGTGTCAGCCACGTGCGCCCACGTGGGATGCTGACGTGGATCTTAAAACTATACCCCAAGCTGAAATCGAATCGGGGACTCGAGGTGTGAAACCTTAAGCCCACACAACTTACCATTTGTGTTGGGCATGGTTTCATTAATATTACATGAAATTTAATATATAACCTTTAATAATCTTCGACCAGGTTTATTATTACTAAAGGTTCAAACAGGGAAGAAAAAGGTTCAAAATAAAAAGGTTCATATATGAAAAGGCCGGTAACGTTGGACTCGTTAATTTCATGCTCTTTCAATGGTGTAAATCGAGAATATTAAGACTTCGTTAGAGCTCGATTTAAAACGTAAAAACGTCGTTGAAAGTACCTCGAAAATACCAATTTTTGCTTTGATTTTTAATCCTTTGTACCTGTAGACTTAAAAACCTATACTAACATTTTGCAACATATTTATCCATTATCTTTAGTGTTTTAGTCCATTTTATTGAGCATTTTTCGGGTTACAAATGATGTGTTTTTTAGCGCAAATCAGTGTGCATATTTCGCTTGGACTGAAAATGACATATTTCGCTTCAAAACATTACACATTTCGCTTGAAAACTGAAGACTGCACATTTCGCTTGATCAATACATATTTCGCTTGAAAAAGGAATTGCATGTTTCGCTTGGTCTTTTGCATATTTCGCTTGATTTCAACACTGCATGTTTCGCTTCGAATTTAACATATTTCGCTTAAAGGCAATCTTGCATGTTTCGCTTGAAATTCAATCCTTCATGTTTCGCTTGATTTGCATATTTCGCTTCAGTTAACAAAAATTTGGCAGAGTGTCTTTCTATTAAATTGTAATATTTCGCTTGAGCTAAACCTGCATATTTTGCTTAAACTAAACCTGCATATTTCGCTTATAACTTAAACATATTCCGCTTCAATAAGAACCTGCATATTTTGCTTAAGCCTAAACATACATATTCCGCTCGAGGTCACTTTCGGGTTAGGACCACTTAAACTAACAAACAAAATGTCCTTGTCTTTGTAGGCTAAAATTGTGGATCTTGGTCTCCTTTTGTTTGACCGGTTATGACCACAAAAATGATAAGCCAATCACAAATAAGCTTCGAAAATAAGCAACCAAAATAAGCTCAAAATTTATCAAAATAAGCTCAGAAATTATGAAAAAGGAAAAACACGAAACAACTAGTTTAGTGACTTAAAAGATGTAGACCATGTATAGCAAGATGTAAACAAGCAAAACAAATCAAGAAGCCCCAAAAAATTTTGTGAGCCGTGAGCTTATTTGCAACAATAAGCCACGAAAATGAAAAATAAGCTTCAAGATAAGCTAGAAACACGAAGACCAAAGAGAGAATAAGCTCAACACACCAATAAGCCCCAAATTTTTTTTTTGCCGTGAGCTTATTTGACAAATAAGCCACGAAATTTTTTAATTTGAGCTTATTAAACAACAAAACAAACACGATCTACCCAAGGCTCTTGATACCAAATGTAGAATCCAAATAATCACTTCACTTCATAATGATGAACAAGAAATTAAGATTGGATGATGAGAAGAATTGTAGAGAGTGAATGTTAGATATTAGAAAAAGACTCGGCCACCCCGTGTATTTTACTATTTATTATAGCTCGTAGTTTAATAGTTCGTATGATTTTCGGTTTTGAACCGGGTATTAATACCCTGTGTTTGTAAGAACTATAAATACCTCTTCCAACTTTGGAAGAGGTAGCTAGTCATTATTCATTTTCTATTTTCACATAGAGCTTTCTCTCTCTAGAAAATATCTCTCCAAGTGTTTCTCTCTCTAGAAACTAGCCAAATCCAAGAATCATCATCGGGGCTATGAAAAGTGATATCCTATAATTGGTATCAGAGCTATGTGGTGATTTCGTGAGCTTGTGTGCATTCTGATCTTGATTAGATCGTGTTCTTTAGTTACTTTTTGGGTTTTTGGTTCGAAAATCAAAACTCAGATTTTTAAGCTTAGATGTGTTTATTGTTATGTTTTTAAGCAAGATCTAGGCATAAGGTAACTAGTTGTGCGAGAAAAATCAAGGTTCAACGTCAAAAAGGGTGTGTTTTTGGTGATTTTGTTGGAAAAATACGTGTTTTGCTCGAAGTTAACTTTCTGTTTGAAGGAAGCGAAATATGCAGGTTTGAATCAAGCGAAATATGACAGGTTGATTCCAAGCGAAATATGTATTCAAGCGGAATATGACATTTGTCAAGCGAAATATGTCACTAAAATCTTAATTTTTTCTACGGTTTTCTTACTTTGTAAAATCCCTTGAAAGATTTATTTCTCGGTTTTAGTTAAGATTAGTAAAATCTTGTGGAATAATTACTTCAACTACATCTCTTTAACACAAGTATCCTTTATCACTGATCGATCAAGTTTGATATAATTTAACAATAAATCAAGATGTCTAATATGTATGAAGATCCAATCTACGATGAAGTCGGGACATCATATGACTCGAATATTCCATCTGAGGTACAAGATCATGATTACTATTACGAGCTATGCTAAACATGAAAATACATGGGTCTGTGAGTGCACGAGTCTTTTTTAATATAACAATTCTCCCCCTAAGGGAGGTCACCCAGAAAATACAATTTGAAGTTTAGCATTTAGAGATTTTCTTTCTGACTTAGTCGTAGACTTTGATTCTTCATTCATGTGACTTCATTGTACATTTGTAGGGTCCTTGAGCTTTGTTCTCCTTTAGATTGGTGTGATCTTTGAGCTTTACTTTGTGATCTCAGCCACAGTTAATCTCCTTAATCATCCGTGTTGTGGAGGTTATTGGCCTTCCATATGATGTTGAGACCTTCAGACCGGGCATTGCTCAAACTTTTTGGTTCATGATAAGCAAGCATCAGAGTAGCGGAAAGTGTGTTTGTAAGTCTTTCACTATCATGAATGTATATGATTAGGAATCTGATAGTGTGAGGATGGGGTTGTGAATTGACATGTCTTTTGTCCAGCAGTGCTATGTCGGGATTCTGCAAGGTAATATGGTAGTAGTAAACACACAAAAGTGTGCTTGTCACTTTCGTTGAATAAGGTTGCAAGAACCACGGTTTCCACGTTTGTCAGGTATTAATTCTGCCTTGTGTTCAGGTAGAATTCTCAAAGAATCTCCTTGACAGGGGTTGCTAGTGCACTAGCCGTTCTCAAACCGGAGCGTCTCAAAAGTAGGGGTCAAAGCACAGAAATGAGTGAACCAGTGGATTAATACCCATTGATTAATGAGAAATAGATTTGAAAATCAGCCGCGTGTCACTCTAGAAAGAGTTTTGTGGACACATCGAGAGTTTTATATCTAAGATCTAATTTTCAAGATGCACTTTTGTTTTGAAAGATATTCACATTCGATGTTGCTAGAAAATTCAGTTGTTGAACACATAGGAAAGGTTTTTCAAAAGATCTCGTCAATTCACTGCCTGGAACAAGTTTTATTCATAAAGAATCGCACCATCGTTTCTTTCCAGTTGTCACAAGCTTGATCCTCAAGAGGATCTCACATGTCACCTACCAAGAGCTTGTTAAATGTTGGATCTAGAAGGGATTCCATTCTTCTTTGTAGAATACATTTGTATCACTAGGGATGTTTGGCAATACATAAGGACTAATGCGAAGGACTCTTAAAATCTTTACTTGTTTGTCAAAACCAGTCTTGGTCTCTTTTGTGAGAAACAAGCACAATATGGATTAGTGTCCTAACGAGATTTTTGGATGATCTCATGGCTCTAGATTCAATAGTGCATTTTTGTTTTTAGTGGTCGGAGGCTGGAGCGGACTGCACCTTTTTCAATAGCGAACTACCTCGGAGTGAGTGTAGACGATTAGATTTTGTATTGAATAAAAAAATTCCCCGTTGAGAATTGAAACAAGAATCCTGTTGAGGGATTCTTGAGTGGTAGGGTAGTCACGTTTTGTGCAGCGTAATCACTGGGTCCATGATACTTGTCTTTAATGTCAGCAATCAACCATGTGATTCTGACAGCATATGTAGTGACCCGGTATCTGCCTAATGTTTAAGGAGGGCTGCATTCTTTTCACCCTTTATCTTAACATTTCTTTTTCATTCTTCAACCCCTTCAGTGCTTACCAATGGACTGCTGACTCTGTACTTGTTGGGTTTATTCCGTACAGCTCTATCTCAGTCCGGCACTATTCCCTTAGTTCTCCACATAAAATCCTTTTGTAATCATACTAAGGACATCTTCAATAACTAGTGGGATTGTCCCTGGGTAGATCCCTCCGGCTCTGGCAGGATCGTGGGAACGAGTACCTAACCATACCATCCTTATAACTCCGATAAAGTAAATACAGGGTCGGTCTTTCGGTATTGTCATTTTAGCCATAAAACCATTTGAAAATCAATCAAGGTACTTGTGATATAGATATATCTAGCATTGTATCTTGATGTTTTGTTTATTTTTGAAACTGATCCCCTCAAACATGTGCGTCGTATTCGAAATTGTTTGGCACATGAAGGGAGGAGAACCTGCTTGAGTCTTAATAGATCACACTTTTATCAGATTTAATATTTAAATCACATTTCTCTCCCCTGATCAAAATTTTCAAACCCTTTGAGATTTTGTATCTCAATTGATTTAAATATGTTAAATAAATTTAGGAGAAAATGTGGTTTGATTAATACAAGACCGATATTGGAACCTGATAATGTCCCCCTCTATTAATGAGGGACTCTGGTTAGTGTCAGTTATGATGAGTTTATAAATTATTTGGAGTTTAACGAGAAACTCATGAAAAATTCATTAAACTGACACCTAACATTGATTACCACACTACTTATCGAAGTACAAGATTGTGTATGAGACATGACCTGAAATATTTACACTTAAAGTGGCATAGTCAGTTTGTCCATGTTAGCAATCTGTAGTCCGTCTCGATACTCTCCAGATGGAAGTTGTCTTAGCTTTCCCTCGAACCAGCAATCCTTTCTTGAGAAGACACAACAATTTTCGTTGGACACAAATAATTCGAAATCATAACTCAATGTCATTTAAGTTCCCTGATGACGTATTTCTCCTTAAAAAGATAGTGATGTATAAATTGAAACACCAAAGGTTAGCTACGTCTCGGATTTCACAATTATTCCCTCTAATCGCCCGAAATGATAGTACCTAAGTCAACTAAGGTCTCAGATGTAAACATTTCTTCTGCAGGGTTAATGACAATCGTAAAGGTTTCAATCATACTTATCAAACCTATGTGTACCTCTTTTGACAATACATGTTACTCCTTTTGAAAGTAAGCTTAGAGATTAACTATAGGGGAAATACTAATCGAATCAAAAACATCTCTTAACTGCAAGGCTTCTAAGACTACATATTATTTCCAAAACAAAACCTAAGCATTTTAAAACTATGAGTTGAGTTGGCAATAGTGTTGGGGGGGGGTGGATCGAGTGTAGTTAATAGCTATGTCACTAGTCTTGAATTTATATTAAGACTCTAAAGTTAACAAATTTATGACAATGAAAGCCCTGGGAGTTAAAAAACTCCCTCTCAAATTATGTTGTCTTGTTAAGTTAAAACTTTTTCCATATAATTACCGTGACATGTTGAGCTAATTCGAAATACACTTTCTCCCCCGTCGATACAATGACGATATTCATTAAAGATTTATTGTATTTATTCGATTGTGGGCGAGATTTCTTGAAAATCTGTTTGTAGTGAGTAGAAAATTGATTCTGATTTGATTAGTACACTTTTCAATTGATTAACCGAACTTGATTTATGAATCAATATATTTTGACGCAAAAAAATAGTTCGGGTATAAAACATATACCCTTAGCAATCTAGAACCTTCCTGGATGTCGTTAAACGTTTGGTATGTACCTAATTGCCCATATGTTTCTTCTAAGTTCCTAAAGTTTGAATCCACATAACATCTAAAAAAAAATAGGTCTAAATGGTTAAAATGATTTTAACTCCCCTTTAAATCATGATTAGTTATTGTCAAACCTTTTCCGTTTACTCCTTGATTATTCAAAAAGATCGTTTTGAAAGAATTATTAGCACATTTCTCCCCCTCAAATAATGTCCCGTTCTCTATTTAAAGAGCTGTAGACATTGTTTGAGTGATAGAAAATTCTTTTAAAAATCTTTTTTTTTGATGAGAGACTTAGATGACTGATTAAGTTTTGAAAGACAACACCTTTTCCACCATGTTTAACACAAATAATTTTTGAAGAATCATAGAAGAAAAATTATTTGGTTAAAAAGAAGACTTCTCTTCTTTATCAAGAAATAATGCACTGAAGCGTACATTAGATCGAGGGTGCACGGATATGACGTAATCCATGCCCGGGAGAACTTAATCACCCGTTGTTAGGAACAGCCGTCTTTTTGGCGACGTGCTTTCCTCATTTTGAAGACCGGGTTGCAGTCTGAAATAACTGCAAACCATTTTTGACATGTTTTGAAAAACATTTGAAACTTCTGTTCGAACTTTATTTACAGCACCGTGTCATTATTGAATGACATTTCTAACGCCGTAAATATTATCGATGCCAGAAGACATGTCATGAAAAACATATTTTTGGTATTTTCTGATTTTATATTTTTGTATTTTGTTTTTGAAATTTTTTTTTAAAAAAAATGAAAACTTTTTGGGTTTTTCTAGGTTTTATATATTTAAAATGTACATGAAGAGATACCACCGATGCATTCGCTGCTTGATCATTGTTGTTTTCTTCAGCATGAACATTTATTGGAGAGAAATATTCTTCAAAGAAATGATTGAATAGAAATTCGATCTCCTTTTGTGACGAATCTGTTTTGTCTGCTAGAGAAACAACATTTTTCCTTGGGGGCACGGGGCCAGAGATGTCATAATCTGACGCCTTTTGTTTATTTGAAACGAGGTCTGAGGAGATATTGTCAACAGACGTCTCTTGTCGATTGGGCGTGAGGTCTGAACGGATTTGATCAGACGTCATTTCATGAAGCACGGGTCCTGAACTGCTATGATCAGGAGCCATGAATTGAGGCACGGGTCCTGAACAAAATTGTTCAGAAACCATAAACTATCTTTGAGATAGTAGATCTCAACCATACCGTTTCACACCGAATGGAGTTGGATTTTCATTTGCGTCAAAGTAGCTCCAAATGGCATGTTCTTGTAGTTGACTTTATGTTGAAATTGGACGAGAAGGATCGCCAATAACATTCTCTAATGAGTGATTCTTTGTCAACTTAGTGATAGTATTAAACAGTTGAATAAGATGATGCAAATTTAATGGAATGACCCCTTGTCAATTAGTTTCTTCAAAACTAGAGTTTGAAGAAATATTATGAAGGAGGGGTGCATTATTAAATTATGCATTTTGATGTCCATGAATTTATTCTTCAACACCTTGATGAGTGACTTGAGATTGAATTTCCTGATTTGTTGGTGAAGTACTAGTAGATTGTTCATCTTGATCAATGGTAGTTGATGAAGGTGAACCAACTGGATCAACAGCTCTTGAAGCAACAATAGCTACCGGATCTGGGGAAACAGTTCGTGGTGGAAGATTATAGTACTCATTAAACAATGGTTACAACAGGATCTCATAGTCTTTCTTGGATGGTGGAACATATGGTGTTGGAGAAACTGAGATTTGCACGAGTCCTGAACTGATGTATCCAGGAGTCATCAAAGAAGGCGCAGGTCCTGAACTGATTTGCACAGGAGCCGTGACTTGACCATTTCAAGAACTGAACTGCTCTGCTGTAGTGCGGATGTTGGTGGTGAAAGTTGTAATGAATGATTCTTGACAGGGAGGAGATACTGGTTTAGGAGATGAGAGATCGATGACTGAAGTATCAGTAAAGGAACAGATGAAGAAACTTGTTGGATAGGAACAGTGACCATGGATTCAACTTCGGTTTCCATAGTAGTTTTTCCAGGTTCATCTTTTACTTATATATTTCTTCAGGATCAGGCTTAGTTTCCTCATTATCATCCCCAGCATTATCATCTCTGTCAAAATGTTCACTGACCACATCTGTTTCCCACTAAAGAATTAGCTTTTCCTCATCAGGAACCCCTGGCTTGGATCCAGTTCCTTCACTTGAGGCTCTAGAGATGACTGTGGACTCATCAGGAACCCCTAGTATGTTACCAGTTCCTTCATTTGAGCCTCCAGTTCCAGGTTGTCTCTTGCTCATTTTCTTGCTTTCCTTGAGAGCTTTCATTATGTCAGCAGCCTCTTGTTCAGCAGGAGTAAGAGTTTGAATACCCTTGAGCTTCTTAGACGAATCAGAAGACCTCTTCTTTGACACAATAAAGGAATCTCAGAAAGCAATACCAGACTGTCTTCTTAGTGTGGGCTCGGGTTCAGATTCAGCATATGCATCAGACTTGTGTTAGTGATCTGGATGTTGTTTGGAAGCATATGCATCAGAGAGTTAACAACATCATCTCTTGTGTCAGTGATCTGCCATCCAGTTGAGGTAAGAGCTGGATGTTGTTTGGAAGCAGATGCATCAGACTCCCGTGGTTTCTTTGAACTTTGGTCATCATCTTTCGGTGGAGGTTGAGCTGACCCAGAAGTGGCAGATTCTGGTCTTCTTCTCTTTGCTAACCTACCCTGGTTTGATCCAGCTGAAGGGCCTTCATCATCATCATCGTCTTCATCATCATCACTATCATGCTTTCTCTTGTGGTCTTTAACCTTGACTGTAACTTCCTTATCCATGGCATCTTCATCTGCTATTAAAGCTTCCATAAGAGCATGGTATAGATGGTAGGTGGCAGGATTTCTGTTTGCAGTCTTGTTCTTATTCATGTGTTTGAAGAGAGCACTCTTTAGATCAAATTCTTCAAGAGCCACTTTGTCTGTTGACCTGATGGAGTAAGTTGAATCTTGTTTCTCCTCACCTTGTTCCCTTTTGATTCTGATAATCTCCTTTGGACTCTTTTCAGATTCTTGATTCTTGATGGACTCTGGGCCAGGCAGCGCAGAGTATTTCTCGATTAAATCATCGGCAGAGTGATCAGTCTTCTTGACTTCAGACATCTCTTGCTCCAATCTTGCCACTCTTAGCTGAAGGGAGATGAATGGAGTGATTTCAGGGAGAGATGTAGTGATTGTTGTAGCTTCAGTGTTGATTGGTGGAGGAGTGACCAGTGACGACGGCTTAGTAGATGAGACATTTGTGAATGGAGCAATCACTGGAGGAGTTAACGTTACTGTCTGATGACTTGGATCAGGTATGGTGGAATCAGACTCCTTTATAACTTTAGATTTCTCCTGATCATCTTCGGTTGGTTTGTCATAAAGAAATTGATCCCCAAAGTTATAAGTGTCATCGAGATTTTTCATGGAAGACATAGAACCAGAATGACTTTCTGGATTTTCTTCGATGACACGTTCGTCTGTTATGAGCTTCAGGTTTTCATGAACCTTTGGGTAGGCTGTCGCGAGGAATTCATCATCCATGTGCTCAGGGTTAGGTCCAGCAAGAGACACACGTAATTTTCTAGAGTTTGATCTAGTCTGGTCTTCTTGCATGGGCTCAGGGTCTTGTCCAGACACAATTCTTGCATGAGTAGCATGAACTTCTCTTGCAACAGCTTCTTCTTCAGCTTCAGTTAAGCTGATAGATTTACCTAATTCCAAAGCTAAGTCTGGTTTAGGGACGATGTTGTCATGCAGGAGTGATCTTTAAGGCCTTCTGAAAAAGATCAGCACTCAGAGTAAACCATTTTTCATCAAGTTTGAAAGCTATAAACCTCAGTCTTTGCATCATGAGTCAGATTATTCCAGAACAGTCTTTGCATCAAGTTTGAAAGCTATAAACCTCAGTCTTTGCATCAAGTTTGAAAGCTATAAACCTCAGTCTTTGCATGAGTAGCACTCAGGGAATTTGCTGATGCAGTGAATGCCCTAACGAAGTTTGTGTTCTTGAAATATCAACTGAAATGTGGAAGATAGGATTCTTCTGCAACTTCTGTAGATCTTAGAGAAGGTTTCCCTTTCCAATCTGTAACTGTTCTGAGCAATGAAGGATCTGTTCATCTCATCTTGTAGGTTCAGGTGCAGGAATATTCTCTTCTGCCATCGTATCTGTTAAAGAATATCAACAAAGATAGACAAACATAGCATATAATCAACGTTAGATAAAGATGTTCGCCTTGAGTTTGACATGCCCTTGATATTCAGATTAGCACGAAGATATTCCACATTAGAGTCACTGGACATTGGGTTAAGTCAACATTGGTCAACCTTGGTCGATGGTCTAGAGATTATCTGATAGGCTCAATGACAAGTTAACTAAGCCTGTATGAGAGTCAACAAGACAAATGGTCCTTTGGAATAGACCTAAGAGGTTTATTGGGCTTATTGGGCCAAGACATGGACAATTAGCCTAAGACGCTGCCCAACAGATCACCAAACCGCCATGCAGTAGGTTAACATTCCGCCATCAAGAATATGCAGCCGCTATCTAACATTAAGCAAGATCCAAGGCATTTTAGATTATCTTAATCTCCTAGCAGACAGATTTAACACCCTACAGACAGATTTAACACCCTACACTTTCACATTTGACCATTTTATACACATTCAAAGACCAAGATAAACCATTTTAATCACATTTAATTCACTATTCTCCCCTTCAAAAATTGCATATGCGATTGCCATTTTTGATCTAGTGAATTATAATACCAGCTAATGTACGTTGGTCCACTTAACTAACGAACAAGCATGGGAAAATATGAAGCTTGTTAATGAGAATGGTCAAACACAAGAAGATTTCTCTTCTTTTGAAGATAAAGCGCACTGAAGCGTACACTCTCCTTTTCTTTGAAAAACTGGTTTCGTACAAAAAAAAGATCAGCACTCAGAGTAAACCATTTTTCATCAAGTTTGAAAGCTATAAACCCCAGTCTTTGCATCATGAGTCAGAGTATTCCAGAACAGCTGAATGTAGATAGAAGGGAATTTGCTGATGCAGTGAATGCCCTAACGAAGTTTGTGTTCTTGAAATATCAACTGAAATGTGGAAGATAGGATTCTTCTGCAACTTCTGTAGATCTTAGAGAAGGTTTCCCTTTCCAATCTGTAACTGTTCTGAGCAATGAAGGATCTGTTCATCTCATCTTGTAGGTTCAGGTGCAGGAATATTCTCTTCTGCCATCGTATCTGTTAAAGAATATCAACAAAGATAGACAAACATAGCATATAATCAATGTTAGATAAAGATGTTCGCCTTGAGTTTGACATGCCCTTGATATTCAGATTAGCACGAAGATATTCCACATTAGAGTCACTGGACATTGGGTTAAGTCAACATTGGTCAACCTTGGTCGATGGTCTAGAGATTATCTGATAGGCTCAATGACAAGTTAACTAAGCCTGTATGAGAGTCAACAAGACAAATGGTCCTTTGGAATAGACCTAAGAGGTTTATTGGGCTTATTGGGCCAAGACATGGACAATTAGCCTAAGACGCTGCCCAACAGATCACCAAACCGCCATGCAGTAGGTTAACATTCCGCCATCAAGAATATGCAACCGCTATCTAACATTAAGCAAGATCCAAGGCATTTTAGATTATCTTAATCTCCTAGCAGACAGATTTAACACCCTACAGACAGATTTAACACCTTACAGATTTAACACCCTACACTTTCACATTTGACCATTTTATACACATTCAAAGACCAAGATAAACCATTTTAATCACATTTAATTCACTATTCTCCCCTTCAAAAATTGCATATGCGATTGCCATTTTTGATCTAGTGAATTATAATACCAGCTAATGTACGTTGGTCCACTTAACTAACGAACAAGCATGGGAAAATATGAAGCTTGTTAATGAGAATGGTCAAACACAAGAAGATTTCTCTTCTTTTGAAGATAAAGCGCACTGAAGCGTACACTCTCCTTTTCTTTGAAAAACTGGTTTCGTACAGAAGAATACGAAAGCCATCGACTTGAGCTAACAAACATTGAGTGTTTCGAAAGTAGCTCAAGACCGAAAAGATTTCTCTTTTCGTTATTAAGGATAAATGCACTAACACGTACATTTTCCTTTTTTTTCTGAAGATGGGGTTGCAATCTAACATTTGATTACAAGCCATTACCATGAGCTCAAAACTTAGAATGTTTTGTTATATTAGCTCATGACCGAAAAGATTTCTCTTTTCGTTGTCAAGGATAAATGCACTGACACGTACACTTTCCTTTTCTCTGAAGGCGTACACCTTTCTTTACTTTAAGGAACAGGGCTTGAAGAGATGCCAACAGACGCCATTTGACATTAAGGAACGAGGTTTGAACCGTTTTGTTCAAACGTCATCAAGATGAAGAACGAGGCCTAAACTGTTTTGTCCAAACATCTTTTGATGAAGAACGAGGCTTGAACTGTTTTGTCCAAACGACATCAAGATGAAGAACGAGGCCTGAACTGATGTGAACAGACATCATTTGAAGCATGTTCATCAGATTTGAATTCCTTAAACTCCTGACGTATGAGATATCAGTCTTTTTGGTAACTAACCCAGACCCGAGTTTCCTTTAAAGGATTGACAGATGTACCTGCACTCGAGTTAGAAGTACATGCACTAAACATAAGAGTTTGATTTGCATTCATATGGGTTAGTGATATCTTCATTTGAAACCTTTTGGAGGTTCACTGTCAACTTTGGTGTGCTACTCGACTGAAACCTTCCGTAGGTATCCATAGACGAACAGTCTTGACAAATTCTACTCGTGGTTTCACCTAAGACCGATTAGGTGTTTTGATGTGTTTATCATGCACACGCGGAAGAAAGACTTATTGAGAGAAACTTTTTGTCCTATTACCATTCTGCTACCAGGTTTAAGAGTGTATTTCTTTGGTTCAAACGGAATTGTTTGTTTCTTGATCTTGGGGGATGAACTTTAGCACGAGAATTCCCTTATTCAGGATCTTTGTTATTCAATCATCATGATTTGTCTTAAAGACTATATTTATGACAAATCGAACAAACCAATTGTTTGGAGTCCAGAAGAAAATAAGAATTTCCTAGAGTTGACTTACTAGTGGACTCACATTGACATATCACCTACACTTAGATAACAGGAGAACTTCCTATATTATGTTTCCTCAGGTTCTTGGTTTGTACAAGCATTAGAGAGTGCAGTGTGCTCTAGTAGAGGCCCATATCCTTATGGATAGGAATCTTGGTTTTGTCTTGTGTATTTTACCTTAGCCATCCTCTAGAAAAGTACGCATGAAAACCCATTTCTTAGAACCATACGGATTCTTTTTGACTATTCCTAGAGTTGTTAGGTGAATTCACCCTGATGAGGTGTACTGCAGCAACAGATTCTCTAAACTTTAGGCAAATAATAAGGAGAGATATTTTTTGACAAATCTTTTTTCATAAACATTGGGAGGCAAACCGTGGTCTTTGAAATTCTAGGTGTGTCAGAAGTAAACTGCATTCGGTGTCTAAAAACTAAATGGTCTTCTAGCATGGTTGTAATGGCGGTTTCCCCAAGATTGTGCTTTGGCAAACATTAGTATCACGCTATTTCCTTTTATCTTTCTAAGTTCATTTTTTAATGCCGCATTTGCAAAATCTTTTCCTGAAGCTGAGCTTTTAAATCAGCATTTTCGACAGACTTTTGATTAATTTGAGAAATTAAAGATTCACTGTTGTCTTTATTCTGAACTTTCGTCTTTTTAATTGATTCAAAAAGTTTCTTTGTAAGGTATGTTTCAAATGCTAATTTTCTTTATGCAGGTGCTCATTTGCTGCAAGTATTTAGCACACTGTGTTCTAATTCGTTGTTATAATTTCAAGCACTTCGGATATAATTCTTTAACTGTGGTTCATATACTTGTTTCCTTCACACTTTTAATTTGTTTCTTCAAGTTGAAATCTAGTGTGTTTATGGCCAGTAAGATGAGGTTTCAATCATTAATCACAAAAAAATTCACGTATTCAGAAATTCCTGATTCTTACATGGTTTTTTGTTACTTTGAAAAAACTTGCTTCCTTTGGTGAATTTGTATTTCAAGTGATATACAATGTTTTTCCAGTTGTAACAATATGTTTTGTAAGTTCATTGTTAAAAATTTCCTTATCAACCATATTTTCGTTGTTGAGAAGGGCTCCAGTTATAAGCAAGTCTGGTTCAATCTCTCCTTCCTATGAAAAATATGCTGTTGAAAGTAAGAGTGGTATTGCTTTCATTAGTTTCAACAGATGTGTGTCATAAACTGGGTTCAGATGCTCCAGTATGCTTTTGATTCAATTAGCAAGGATATTTTGTAGAGCCGTCAATTGTACTCAGCAAATGCTCTACGTCAATTACTGGTTGATATCTGCCTCTACAGCTTGTGTGGTATAACTCCTGAATTGCTATTGTATCTGCATTTCTTGTCGGGCTTTGTCCCACTGCTTTCTGTGACACCAACCCAACATCAACTGACTTCACGACTATCGACCTTTTCCTTTGCCTTTGGCATTTGAGTTTCATTCTCTGATTTGCTGAATTGCATCGTTTGTTTTCAAGCTATATCAAACTGCCTTTTGATACAAAGCAAGTTGTCATTGATTGACTGAACTGGTTTGATTGAATATCTTGAGGACTGCGTCTGACACTTGAACTTAATTTGAGGCTCATGATGTTTTTTATCATGCAACTGACTTTTCACTTCTCCTTTAGTGCATTAATTCATTTTTACTTTCATGCGTAATAACCATATGTATTTACAACTTTTGAATGACGCATCATGAGTTTCCAGAGTTCTTTCGAAGTAACTCACGTCTGGACGCACTAGGTTCACAGGCTGAGTGAGTATTTGAAGTCTTGTTGTCAACCTTGATTCAGATGATCAGTTGCATTTACCCCTTTTAGGCAGAAATTCTGAAACTGGTGTTCTGAGTGCTTGAGACAAGTCTTTGCATTAACCCATGAAGATTCTTCTATTTCAAGTTGTAGCTCTATCTGATACAAAGATTATGATACCATCTTCAATTTGAAATGTTTGATGCTCTTCACCAAAGAATGAGTGAAAGGCTTGGTTTAAATTCTTAAACGCATCATCAGCATTTAACGCGCGAATTAAAGGTATAGTAGATCATTAAACGGTTGTGTCTCGAGTTGTTCAACCCATGTATGCAGTTGAGTGCTTTCGTTTTGCGAGCCGTTGCGTCAGTTGAAGCATCTTCTCTATTTTGAATTTAGAAATTAGAAAGATTTCTTGAAATTCGATATGTCGAATAAAATAAGGATCTTAAGTAGATAATGTTGATACGTGGTGGTGGTTTTAAATGCAATTAAACGTTCACGGGATTTTACAGGTCTATGATTTTTACAACGGTAAAGATTCACGGGATTTTTACAAAATCAATAGAAAACCTGTGATGAATAATGTTTGATGTTAAGGTAGGTTTGTTGTTTGATTAATGCAGTTTTATGTCCTGTTAGGTTGACGGTTTGTTATTTGGCCCTAAAATATTTTGAATTTTGGACCAAAACACAAAATTTAACCCTATTACCAAATTCAAATTTTGTGTAAATTTAGCTAAAAAAGCTATGAAAAAAATTAAATTTTTCTTAATTTTTCCGCCAAAAATAATTTGAATTTTTAAAAAAAATTTTCATATTACAAACATTTTAATTTGGTGTAACAAAAATGGGTAAAAAGGCTATAGGAAAAATTAATTTTTTCTTAACTTTTCCCGCCACCAAAAGTACTCTTTTTTTTTTAGCGCTGCCTAGGTATGATGCAATCAGCAGACCTGAAAAAAATTCAAAATGTCACCAAACCGCTGCAAATAATCTCATGCAAAACGCTCTTATATTTTTGCTAATATCGCCGGCTTAATAAAATAATCAAAAAACTCTGTCTTATGTGACCAAACCTGCCGTGGTGAAATAGGGACAACTCGTGGACGTGGATGAATAAATAATCAAACCGCACGTGAATAAGCAACTGCGTGATAAGCAACCCACGGTATAAGCAACCCGCCGGTTTAAGCAAAAAAACCGACGGTCATAGGCAAACCCGCCGTTTTTGGCAAACCGCCGTATTTTGGCAACCCGCCATTTTGGCAAAACGATATATGAACAAGGTCAAACCGCGTTGACATATTCTTTATATGTGGATTAGTCCCTTACTTAGTCAAACCGACGGCAAGAGTATTATTAAATAAGCAACTCTCACCTATGACACTAGCGACGTATTTTTACAAATCACTCAAATAAGCTTTTTAACCACGAATCAAAGCTCTAACATGAATCTAAGTGTGTATATAAAAGTTTAAAACACACCTTAACACGTCTTTCTTTGAGAATCGTCCCAAAATAGGCAACTCTCCACGAAGAAACACTTAACCTTTTTTAAAAGTTATAATTCGAACTTTGAGCTTGGTATAACACCCAGAAATTGATACAAACCTAGCCTCTTTGATGTCGTAGAAACAAGATGGAAGATCAAGATGGAAAAAACAAATAAGTCAAAATCAAAAAACGAGTGTGGTTTATTTTTTCTTCAAAAATAAGCACGAATTGAGTTATTTAACCATATAAATCAATCACGAATCCACCCATGGCTCTGTTACCATGTTAGGTTCCGGAATTCACACAAACAGGTTATAGATCTAAGAGATCTAGAGAGAGAGTGAGAAAGTTAGGAGTGAGGAGAGAATAGTTGAGAGAGAAATGAAAAACACACTAAAGAGTGTGTGTAAAATTAATAAAAATGCTTACCTCTTCCAAAGTTGGAAGAGGTATTTATAGTTCTTACAATACACCGGGTATTAGTACCCGGTTCAATACTGAAAGTCATACGTTTACCTATTAAACTACGAGCTATATTGAACAGTAAAATACATAGGGTGACCGAGTCTTTTTCTAATATCTAACAACATACGTCACCATTTCATCCGAGATCAAGTGGAAAATAGAGTGGTTGAACTCTACTTCATGAAAACGAACTATCAACTTGCGGACATACTCACAAAAGCATTACCAAGAGAACGGTTCGAATTTCTTCTTCCACGCCTAGGCATGAAGAGTTTGACCACAGAAACTCTTAAACGCCTTCAAGAAGGAGATGATGAATAAACGAAGTGCCTTCGTGTATCCTTTGTACATATTTTACAAATAATAATAATAATAATAATAATAATGGACTTAGTAAATATTGTAAGTAATTTGGAATTACAAAATGGCTTGCAATTACTTCAGATTGCAACCCAGTTCTCAAACGCGGGTAATTAATTTTCCCTAGGCATGGATTACTTTATATCCATGCATCCGAGGATTAATGTATGCTTCAGTGCATTTTTCTTAACTCGGAAGAGAAGTCTTCCTTTTGAAAACCAAATAATTTTTCTTAATTGATTCTTCAAAATTATTTGTGTTAACGATGGTGGTGGTATAGCTGTTCAATTAAATTTTCCATCTTAATCAATGACTATAGCTCTTTCAATAGAAAACGGGTCATTGTTTGAGAGGGAGAGTGAATTTGAAAATTTACTTCATCATACAGGTTTCTAAAAGAAGTGATTGGGAGGATATTCCATGGCGGTTTAAGAGTGTTGTATGCTATGAAAGTGTCAACGCACCACCAATCAACACAGAAGCTACAACAATCATCACAACTATCCCAGAAATCACTCCATTCATCTCCATTCAGCTAAGAGTCCCAAAATTGGAACAAGATATGTCTGAAGTAAAGAAGACTAATCACTCTGCTGCTGTATTGG
>BQNB010102994.1:0-21455 GCA_026074375.1 Tanacetum coccineum | reverse complement strand
TGTACCATGGTGTCTTCATTGAGAGTTCGAGATGAAACTTGGTATGCCCACAGTCCGAAAACTAGCAATGTTGCTAGGGTAAGTGAACTATTAAGTGACATGCCCATATTTAGCGCGCTTTTGCTTCTTGTGTGGGACTTTGTTTCTCTAGTAACTAAATGTGGATTTGTATATCTAGTCTGCGAGAGAGCGGGTTATAAATAGGAGTAGAACATGGTCAGGTATGTGTGTGTTTGCCATCAAACAAGTACCTAGCAACGTAGTTGGGCTGGCAGGCAAGATCTATCAACAAATTATGTCGTAACATCAGACTGTATTCTAAAACTGTCTTTAAGTGGTTATCTTTGATACCAAAAGTGTCTCATTCTATTTAGTTTTGGACACTATTATGTCTTTTTTCCAGTTTGGCTTATTGTAATCTCAAACTGAAAGTAAAGTTTACGATACACCAACAATGGATGCTAAAGGCATCAAATTTATTGTAGTTCTAAGAACACAAGTCAACAACACATTTTCATCATTAACCTTATTTTCATCTTACTTATTTCTCAAAAAAATTTATAACGGAAAGCTGAGTTTACAACTTCTACCAAACAAATGGTAAGCAGTTAGTAGCCGACTACCCAAAAACCATCATTGTTTACCTTCACACCCCATCCGTTTGGGGACGATTGGTTTTCATTGTATGTAGACATGTAGTATAGCACTCGTTTCAGGACTATGCATTCGTATTGGTTTGATTATTTTACAGACCTGTCCAAAAGTACAATTCCGTCACAAGGTCGTGTGTCTTCTAAGAAATATTAGTTGTAAGAAGCACACACACACTCACACAAATGATTGTGATATTGAATAAGCACACAAATCACATATGAGTTCAAGAGACATTCGACACATCACACGTACGCTACTTAAAGGATATAGCACCACATGTAATGAACGAACCACACTATGTGCCCCTTATTGGGAGCGTGTACCCACAAACCACGGATCGCACAACAAATAACTAAAAAAGATAGAAAACGAAAAACAACACAACAAACATTAACGTGGTTCGGCTCGTCTAGCCAACACCACGACAACTTCAATATAATGAACGAGATTACAAGAATGGACACTACAGTCAACACTCTTCAATACCCTCACCACACACATTCAGCGGATTAGAACACGACTCTCATTAGTAATCTCAATCTCATAACGAAAATTCCGATCCATAGCTAATAAATCCTTAGCTGACTTGGTTCTGAATAAAGTCTTATAAAAATAGTCCTTAATTTGCTTCATTACTAAATTCACAACACTACTTTAGTAATGTGAACATCACCTCTGCCACCTAATGACTGTCAGATTAGACACATTATAAAACAAAACAAATTAAACGAACTGAAACTAATAAGTACGTGGTTAAGTTATCGCCTAATCCGCCAAACCACATAGGAGTATGAAGAGTTTTATATGTCAAACACTGTTTTCCCACATTGCCAAAACATAAAACCAAAGTGTTTCTTTTATATCCCATTTGGAGACATCCTTTTGCTGAGTCCAATAACGTGGACTTGTAACCCGAGTGGGGGCATTAAGGTTATATAGAAATGGCTAAGAACTAGGGGCAACCCCTATGTCACCATGTCTTCTCTCGAAGACTAAGAAGGCTTAACACAGCGTTTTGCCTCTTCTTAACCTGACAATAATATTTTATAATTAAGTTATTATTTTTTTCTATATGTTCTTAACCTGACAATAATATTTTATAATTAAGTTATTATTTTTTTCTATATGTTGTTTGATAATTGTTGATGAATCGTGTTTTAACGACCAACCCTATGTCACCATGTCTTCTCTCGGAGACTAAGAAGGCTTAACACAGCCTTTTTGTGTGGTCCTTTCATTTGATGAAAGTTTGACCTCTTCTTAACCTGACAATAATATTTTATAATTAAGTTATTATTTTTTTTCTATATGTTGTTTGATAATTGATGATGAATCGTGTTTTAACGACCAACCCAGTACATGTTGTAACGTTTGCTAACTATAATATAAAGCAACATAAAAATAGAGAATCTCAAATTCTTAGAAGTTAGAACTTTAAAAAAAATACATTTTGCTAACTATGAAAAAATCAAGGCTTGTTGGTTTTAACTTTTAACAAGACTCGTCGTGACATGGGAAAACTTGATGATAATCCAAATATGTTTGGTGAGTGAACATTTTGGTATATTAGCTAGTACTAGCATGTACCCGCGTAAAGCAGCGGGACAGTTTTTTTATCGTATTTTGATCTTTTAGCGGTATACATTTATATTCGGTATTTGGCGGTTTACGAGTTTGATAGTTTTAAAAAACAAATGTGTGTATAAATTTACATAAATTATATTAATACAAATATAGATACCATGATTATATTCATTGTACTTGGTGGAGGTGCGGTTTCAGCGGTGCTCTGTGGTGGATGAGCTCTGAGTGACAGTGTTTTGGTTCGGAGGTGGTGAGGTCGGGTGGTGGAGCGGTATAGCTGTGGTTGAGACGTCCGGTGGTGGTGGGGATTGGTGTGTTTTGAGGGTATAGAGGCAGGGCCGGTCCCTAACTTCTATGCTACCTTGTAAGCAAATGAGTTACTATCTTGTGAGTGTTTAGTGTTTAAAACTTAGTCAAGCTAGAGATCCATCCCGACACCAACTTTCATCCAATAACTATTTAAATTAAAATGTTAGAGTAGGTGGAGATTAACTTAAATCTCAAGTATATTATAGATTAACAAAAGCAACATTTTCTCTTTAAAAAAACAAATTAGTTATCTTTTTATAGTTGATATTTGCGATAGAATCATATATCTAATCATAAATTTTTTGTCACATTTCACTGAAGCATATCTTATAAATTAAATATCAATTTATACTTCGAAATTTAAACATATAAAAAATTAATAAACACAAAATAAATTCTTTGAATGAGTGTCCCGTAACAACAATGATACAAAACATACGTATTTAAAAATAGGTGCCATTTATTGTAAAAATAAAAATGTAAAAAAATATTGTATAAATAAAGACACGAAATAATTGTCATTTTTTGTCTAGTATTATAAACTCATTACTTCTTGAGCTTGTCTCCTCTCTTCTCTCTCCCCTACTCAGTGGCGGAACTAGAAGCAAAAATACCACTCATTCCTTAGTTTAATCTAGACGTAAAATATTAACGAGGCATTATGTCGGGTCGGGTCGTAGCGCAGTGTAAGTTAAAGTGCATTATTATCCTAGAGATAAATGATCTTATTGTTTCTTGTTACTACTTATTTTTATATACTTACACTAAGTACACGCTTTGGAGCCGAAAAATCATTTACCTTGCGTGCTAACTTCACAACTTTACAAGGCTACAAGTACATGAATTTCTTAAATAATTGGACTCTCGAAAAATACTACTCACATTTTCCAAAATAATATTCTTTCTTTGTTCATCTTCCTCACCTCACCTTCTCTCTCTAATTTATTCATCTTCTTCATTTTTTACCATCTTTGCTCCAATCTATCTTTACACAAAAATTCGTCATTCAATTTCACTTCCTGATCAATACAACACAAACTTTACGAACACCGGGGAAGTCACGCGCTGCGACGGCCCAGAGGCTAGTTTTCTTGTTTTGCACGTTTTCCGACTACTTCGCGACGGATTGGAACATCACCGTCGGCGAGTGGGGTATCCCCTGCCTTTTTTGACCCTGATCCAGGTAGTCTTGTGGCTAGAGCCACCGCCAGACGTCAGACAACGCTAGCTTTGCCGTCATTGACCACCTCCGGTGACCGGAAAATTGTATTTTCATAACAAGTAAGTGTAAGTGTCTGAAAATTCAGACTTTCTAAAAATGGAATGTCCCAAATGCTTTATAATGTAGTATAGATAGTTTCTATACTTATAACCATGTGGGATAGAAAGTTGAAGCATGTGTCACATATTCACATTTGAAGTTGATCTTCAACATCATCGCACACTCACTCGAACCACATATTAGAAACAATATATGTGATGTTGGTGATTTTAGTGTCATCGACGCCATTTGTGTAATGGTGATTTATTGGAGACCAATGAGGTTTTATGTTCGGCTCGGTAACAAGTTAAGGGAGTGTGGAGTACACGCTTTGTTGAGCTAACATGTAATCTATAATGTTTGAGTTTGCAGGGTTTACGTTGTAACCAAATAGTTGGTTACGCCGTAAATGACTATGGCATTGTTACGCCGTAACATTTTAGACAGAAACTATGGTTTGATAGTTTACGCCGTAACCAAGATGGTTACGCTGTAACTAGTGTAATTTGCCAATACGTTACGCCGTAACAGGTTTTGTTATGCCGTAACCATTGTGTTAGAAAGTTGATTAAATTCAGTTTTAACCAACTTTAACTGCAAATAACCATCCTAATTTCCTGTTACATATACACAGGAAGATACTTGGTCTTATAGATCGAAAACACACGAAAATTTTCTTACAATTCCTTCATTGTTCTTGATTTATGCTTCTTGTGCCTAGAACATAAATTGCTTACTTTTTGTATTATCCCGATAGAGATTTCATGTAACCCACGCATTTTTGATAGGGTCGAAATACTTTATACGAAAAGTGGAATCATTACACGATACAAAGAGTTATATCGGATAATCACACACACCCCAAACTCTAACAATCGTATAAAGTATTTGTTGTGATCATAACTGGAAATACAGTGAAGGATATGACGACGAACTTTAGGAAATTGGACAAGTTTGAGAGGCATGATTTTAGGCGATGGCAGAAGAAGATGCATTTCTTGTTGACGACGTTGAAGGTGGTTTATGTGTTGACTACACCGATGCCGGAATTGGTGGAAGATGCAACAGTTAAAGCGATAAGGATAAGGGCTAAGTGGGAGAATGATGACTACATATGCAGGGGTCGCATCTTGAATGGTATGTCGGATTCTCTTTTTGATGTTTATTCGAATGTTGAATCGGCTAAGGAGTTGTGTGATTCACTTGAATCCAAGTACATGGTAGAGGATTCTTCTAGTAAGAAATTCCTTGTAAGTAATTTTAATAATTACAAAATGGTCGATTCTAGACCGGTCATGGAACAGTACAATGAACTCCTTAGGATCCATGGACAATACACACAACATGGCTTGAAAATAGATGAATCCATTTTTGTTTCAAGTATAATTGATAAGTTGCCTCCTTCCTGGAAGGATTTTAAACATACTTTGAAACATGGTAAAGATGATTTGTCTTTGGTCCAACTTGGTAGTCACTTGCGCATAGAGGAATCTCTAATGGCGCAGGACAGTGACAAGGGCAAGGGTAAGGAAGTTGGTGGACCCTCTGTTAACATGACAGAAGAGGGTAAGAACAAACACAACAAACAAAACAAATGTAAAAAAGCGATCCAATGAGAACAACAGTGGTTCTAGTTCCAACAAGAAACCAAAGTTGGAATGTTGGAAGTGTGGCAAGACTGGTCACTTCAAAAGGGATTCCCGTAGTGGTAAAAAGAACAACTCAAATGCTTGTGATTCGGGAAATGGGTCTAAGGACCATTCCCAAGACTAAGGTCAGAATTTAGTGCCTGTTGGAACAGTTTTGTTAAATATTTTGTTTCACTAATTTCTGAGGCATTTCATGTGCAGGTTGATGCAATTGTGTGGTGGATAGATTCTGGTGCTACAACTCATGTTTGTAAAGATCGTTGTTGGTTTAAGACATTCGAACCAGTGGAAGACGAATCTGTACTTTACATGGGTGATGAACATTTCGCTCCTGTTCATGGCAAAGGAAGCGCAACATTAGAATTTGTTCCTGTAAAAATTGTTACCTTTGTTTTAATTGTTGAATGTACCTAAACTTCGTGTAGAACATATAGTCTGGGTCCAGTCTTTAATAAGTCTGATACAAACAAGTTTATGATCCGATAAGTAAATCTTATCGAGAGTGTGGTGTATTTTGTAGGATTGGGTTATTATAACAATGTGTATGTTTAATGTGAACTTGATAAATTCCTGAAGATTCAATCGTTTATATGTCTTCCCTACTGATTGTAAATTCCACCTTTTTAATGGCATGCTCGTTTAGGACATGCTGACTATAAAAGAATGCTTGAAATGTCTAAAGATGATTTGATACCTGCTATTGATGAAAATCCGAAAAAATGTACTACCTGTATGTTAATGAAAATCAATAGGCAACCATTTAAAAGTATAACAAGGAAATCTGTCATACTTGAATTAATACATAGTGATTTGTGTGATTTTCATGCTACACCATCTTTGGGCAATAAAAAGTATGTCATAACTTTTATAGATGATGCCTCTAGGTTTTGACTACTTTACCTGCTACATGCTAAGAATGAAGCCCCTTGATAAATTAAGATTAAGAAAACAGACATTCGAATTACAACAAAATGACTAAAGTTAAAACCTTAACGCACAGATACGAGGTGGTGACTATATTATCCAGTTGTTTTTCCAATCTGTAGGCATTATTCATGAAACTACAGCTCCTTACACACCACAACAAAATGGTGTTGCTGAAAGGAAAAATAGAGCTCTTAAGGAAATGGTTAATTCCATGTTATCTTACTCAGGTTTGAGTGAGGGGTTCTGGGGAGAAGCCATGTTAACGGCTTGCTATTTGTTAAATAGGGTTCCTAATAAAAGGAACAAGACTACCCCATATGAACTTTGGTTATAAGAAACGACCCAACTTGTCATATTACGAGTTTTGGGTTTGTAGGGCCGTAGTAAGGAATCTTACGGACGAAACGGAAAACTTTGGTGAAAAAGTGATTGATTGCATCTTTTAGATTTAAATTCGAGGGCATTCCAAGGCATATAGGTTTTATGTTATTGAACCTAATAACTCTGTTTCTATAAACTCAATTATAGAATCAAGAGATGCAATATTTGATGAGAACCGTTTCTCTTCAATACCTAGACCAAAGGACATTATACCAAATTTGGAAGAATCTCAAAGGGATGATCATTCTGATGATGTCCCAAGTGAGACTCCCGAGCCTCGAAGAGGTAAAAGAGCTAAGAAAGCTAAATCATATGGTTCTGATTTTCAGCTATACTTAGTTGAGGGATCAAGAGATCAAGTTGGATCACAATACTCAATATTGCTATAAGTATTTGGAAGGAAGATCCTAGAACCTATAATGAAGCTGTGGCAATCTCGAGATGCTGCTATTCTGGAAAGAAGCAATGATGAATGAGAATGGTTCTATTATGAAAATAATTACATGGGTTCATCTGATTTACCCCCTGGTTGCAAACCTTAGGTTTGCAAATGGAATCTCAACAAGAAAGATGAAAGATATGATGGAACAAATGACAAATTCAGGCTCGATTGTATCCAAGGCTTTTAGACAAAAGGAAGGGATCGATTACTTCGATACTTATGCACCAGTTGCTCGTATCACTACTATTAGATTGTTGTTAGCTTTAGCAGCTATTCACAATCTAGTGATCCATCAAATGGATGTCAAAACAGCATTCTTGAATGGTGATTTGGATGAAGAAGTGTATATGAAGCAACCGGAAGGATTTGTTATGCCTGGTAATGAGCATAAGGTGTGTAAGCTGGTTAAGTCATTGTATGGGCTGAAACAAGCACCTAAGTGCAGTGTCAAATCAAAAGTTTGATGAGTTGTTGTTGTCAACGTGGTTTATTCCATTAAAGCCAATCTGCAATGAGTATATAGCAAATATGATATTCCGGTAAAGTAAAAAAGTTCATAATTTGCCATAGTTGATTGACATATGATTTTCGGAACTGACCAAATCACGTTGATAAAACTACGAAGTTTTTATGTCATCAAAAGAAAAAAATTTTCCCCCCCCCCCCCTCATGAAATATATGGGAGAAGCGGACAATATTCTTGTATAAAGATTTAAACGTGAGAATAAAGGGGATTGTCATACACAATCTCACTACATTGAGAAATACTCAAGAATTCAATCTGAAGATTGTACTCCGTTTGAGTACTCCATGGATCCGGTAGAAAAGCTAATCCTAATACAAGGGACACCTGTAGAAACAGCTTGAATACCCAGAGCAATTGGCTGTTTGATGTTTGCTAATGACAAGTACTAGACTGATAATTGCCTTATGCTAGATTGGTAACTTAGTAGGTTTACTAGTAACCCAAGTAGACAACATTGGAAAGCAATAACGAGGGTGTTTAAGTACTTGAGAGGTACTAAGGATTATGGTTTATCATATGTTGGATATCCTTCAGTGTTAGAAGGCTATTCGGATGCTAGCTGGATAAATCATGTTGAAGATTCATCTTCTACAAGTGGATGGGTGTTCTTGCTTGGGGGAGGTGCCATTTCATGGGCTTCTAAGAAGCAAACATGCATCACTAGTTCTACTATGGAATCTGAGTTTGTAGCATTGGCTGCTGCCGGTAAGGAAGCAGAGTGGCTAAGAAACTTGATTCATGAGATTCCAATTTGGCCGAAACCGATAGCACCAATATCTATCCGATGTGATAGTGCTCCCACGATGGCTAGGGCATATAGTCAGATATACAATGGGAAGTCTAGACACTTAGGTGTTAGACATAGTATGGTGAGGGAACTAATCAGGAATGGTGTAATTTCTATTGAGTTTGTTCGAACACAACATAATTTAGCTGACCACTTGACGAAGGGTCTAGCTAGGGACTTGGTAAATAAGTCAGTAAAAGGGATGGGATTAAAGTCCAAATAAATCTACTACCTATGAGATACCCAATTCCCTTCTAATACAACGTTAGAAGCTGAATTCAATGTGGAAAGCTCATAGCTAGAGATTGGAACATAGTTTTTATCTTCTCGAGGTATGTGTTCAGACCTGCAAGTGATGGTTAGGTTGAAGTTTACATTCTTAACGGTTCTTTTAAAAAATTGCAATGCAGTTGCAAGATCTAAAGGGACCACCTATGTGAACATGAAGTTTAGCCGCTTCAAGAAGCTTGGACTTAGCTTTCTATATGTTCATCAATGGATTAGGACACATGGCTTGTAAAGTGTCAAGTAAATAAACTTTAAAGTGTTGTAGAAACAAATGTTTATAGTATCTTCAGGTATTCAAATGGATTGACGGGTTCAATCGTTACGACACCCCGATTTTCGAATATTTGAAATGTGTATTATACTAAGGTGAAAATTCAATCGCAAGACATTTTCATTTATGCATTTGTTTGTTTCGTTGTGGTTGTTATAACATGTTTGCATATATCTTTATATATGTTTTAATAAATCAAGGATTACACTGAAATGGGAGAGATTTATTGGTGATTTTAGTGTCATCGACGCCATTTGTGTAATGGTGATTTATTGGAGACCAATGAGGTTTTATGTTCGGCTCGGTAACAAGTTAGGGGAGTGTGGAGTACACCCTTGTTGAGCTAACATGTAATCTATAAGGACTGAGTTTGCAGGGTTTACGCTGTAACCAAGTAGTTAGTTACGCCGTAAATGGCTATGGCATTGTTACGCCGTAACCAGGGTTATGGTTACGCCGTAACATTTTAGACAGAAACTATGGTTTGATAGTTTACGTCGTAACCAAGATGGTTACGCCATAACTAGTGTAATTTGCCAATCTAAGAAGTACTATTGCATACGTTACGCCGTATCAGAGTTTTCGTTACGTACGTAACATTGTGTCAGAAAGTCTTGGTTAAATTTAGTTTAACCAACTTAATCCTGCAAAATAACCATCCTAATTCCTGTTACATATACACATTAAGAAACTTTTGATCTTATAGATAGAAAACACACGAAAATTTCCTATCGATTCCTTCATCGTTCTTGATTTATGCTTCTTTGTGCCTAAGAACTACAAATTGTGCATAACTCTTATTATTCTCCATCCCGATAAAGATTTGCGTGCAACCAAGCATTTTTGAATATCGGTCGAACATACTTTATTAACGTGAAGACTGGAAATGCTTACAACGATACAAAGGAGTTATCCAAGGATAATCTTCCACACACGAACCCAAACACTAATGTGGATTACCCTTCACATGGCCTTATTAGTTAATACACATACAATTATTATATAATACACGACGAGTGTTACCTTGCAAGTTAAACGCGGGTCTACGGAAAGAAGCATTCTAAATCATCTAAAAGCAAAACATCACCTTTCTTCCAAGGTACAAAATTCCTCCTTGGTGAACTTGATGCAATCGTACACATCATGGGTTAGCAGCGACTTACCATCACCATCGAACATGACCGGTTGAGGCTGACACACAACATTCTCCCTTTCACAGGCCCTCCACGAGCAACCACCATGCTATTGAACCTTGACTAGCTATAAGCTTGCTTTATCCTATCTCTAAAAGCTAGTTATTTAAACTTTGGCTTAACCTATTATATTTATGTCCTCGTAAATTAGATGAGTAAGAAATCATGCGTTTTATTGCATATATACTTTTGACATAGTTTCATCTAAATGGTTTAAGGAATTAGAAGTTTGTAAGCTGAGTCACGTAATCGACATAACTACTCTCGTTCAATTTAGTCAATCTTTGATAGTATCGTAAATTATACATAATCAGATCAAATATATAATGATTTGAGACATTATATAGAAAAAGAGACAAAACAGTGTTTGTCTATTAAACGAATTGAAACTAACAAGTGGTTAAGTTATCGCCTAATTCGCCAAACCACGCAGGAGTACGAAGAGTTTTATACAAGAATGTATATGAAGAGTCGAAACTAATATGTCAAACACTGTTTTCCCACATTGCCAAAACATAAAACCAAAGTGTTTCTTTTATATCACATTTGGAGACACCTTGTTGCCGAGTCCAATAACTTGGACTTGTAACCCGAGCGGGGGCATTAAGGTTATATGAAAGGGTTAAGAACTAGGGGCAACTTAGGTTTGAGTGTATGTGGGATATGTTGTCAACTTGTGTTGCCACAGGACATGGCCCACCATGTCTTCTCTTGGAGACTAATAAGGCCTAACACAACCTTCTGCGTGGTCTGTTCACTTGATCTAAGTTTAACCCCTTCTTAACCCGACAATAATCTTTAATAATTACGCGACTTACCATCACCACCGAACGCCAATAATCTTTTATAATTAAGCGACTTACCATCACCACCGAACGTGACCGGTTGAGGTTGAAACACAACCTTCTCCCATTCATGAGGCCCTCCACGGGTAACCAACTTAGGTTTGAGTGTCTGTGGGATATGTTGTCAACTTGTGTTGCCACAAGATGTGGCCCACCATGTCTTCTCTTGGAGACTAAGAAGGCCTCACTACCACAAAACAGGCTAATGCAACGAAATGTTTGCAACGGTATATTTTCGTTGCAAATTTGCAACCATAATGCAACGAATTACCAACCGAATAGCATCGACAAAGAAATTAGTTGCAAATCCGTAGCAAACTATAAACTAATTTCTTTTATATATATTGTTATTTTTTCCGTTGCAAATCCGTTGCAAATAATACAAAATTGCAACGAAAGGCAAAAAAATAAGTCTAAAAGAAATTACAATTTATTTTTCGTTGCAATTTCGTTGCAAATTTTCATAATTGCAATGGAATAGCAACAGAACGGTTAAAAGTGAAACATGAAAAAATTATCATTTGTATTCTGTTGCAAATCCATTGCAAATTTAATTACCAACGAAATTGCAACGGAAGAACAAAAAAAATTCTAAAGCTAATTTGAAATAAATTATTTTTCCTTTTCAAGTACGGAGTAATAAAGATTTGCAACATAAAAGCAACGAAAAAAATAAGCCTAAAAGAATTTATAATTTATTTTATGTTGCAATTCCGATGAAAATTTTCATACGGAATAGCAACCGAAAGGCAAAAGTGAAATGCGGAATAAGTATTACGAAGCTTGGGTAACACTTGAATAAACCATCTTTGTAAGTGTGGGAGTTACTATGAGTAACCGTTTGATGCCAATGAATGAACTTATTCGGGAAGTTGTGAATGATTTCTATTTATAGGAAAATATTAGAGTTTACAGATAAACCCTTTGAGGAGTGATCAATGGTTGTGGAGAGGCCACGTGTTGATCATCCAAGAGCAGACAAGGAGGACATGTGTGACCCATTGCTCAAGTGTCGGATTGTACATCTTAACTGTTAGTTGTGCATGAGATGTTTTACGGATGAGTCGAGATGTTATTGTTATACATTAGATGTTCAACGGATAAATCGATATGCTATCGTTGTACATTAAATGTTTAACGGATGAGTCGAGATGCTATCGTTGTACATGAGATGTTCAACGGATGAGTCGAGATGGTATCGTTGTACATGAGATGTTCAACGGAGGAGTCGAGATGCTATCGTTATAGATTAGATGTTCAACGGATGAGTCGAGATATTATCGTTGTACATGAGATGTTCAACGGATTAGTCGAGATGCTATCGTTATACATTAGATGTTCAACGGAGGAGTAGAGATGATATCGTTGTACATGAGATGTTCAAAAGGATAAGTCGAGATGCTATCGTTGTAGATGAGTTGTTCAATGGATGAATCGAGATGGCATCGTTGTACATGAGATGTTTAACGGAGGAGTCGAGATGCTATCGTTTTTCATTAGATGTCCAACGGATGAGTCGATATGCTATCGTTATACATGAGATGTTCAACAAATGAGTCGAGATGCTATCGTTGTACATTATATGTTCAACGAATGAGTCGAGATGCTATCGTTGTACATGAGATATTTAACGGATTAGTCGAGATGTTATCGTTATACATTAGATGTTCAACAAATGAGTAGAGATGATATCGCTGTACATGAGATGTTCAATGGAGGAGTCGAGATGCTATCGTTGTACATGAGATGTTCAACGGAAGAGTCGAGATGCTATCGTTGTACATCAGATGTTCAATGGATGAGTTAATATGCTATCGTTGTGCATTAGATGTTCAACAAAGGAGCCGATATGTTATGGTTGTACATGAGATGTTCATCTGATGAGTCACGATGTTATCGTTGTACATGAGATGTTCAACGGATAAGTCGAGATGCTATCATTAAACATTAGATGTTCAACGAAAGTGTAGAGATGATATCGTTATACATGAGATGTTCAAACGGATAAGTCGAGATGCTATCGTTGTAGATGAGATGTTCAACGGAGGAGTCGAGATGCTATCGTTTTTCATTAGATGTTCAACGGATGAGTCGATATGCTATCGTTATACATGAGATGTTCAACGGATGAGTCGAGATGCTATCGTTGTACATTAGATGTTCAACGGATGAGTCGAGATGCTATCGTTGTACATGAGATGTTCAACGAATTAGTCGAGATGTTATCATTATACATTAGATGTTCAACGAAGGAGTGGAGATGATATCGTTGTCCATGAGATGTTCAACGGAGGAGTCGAGATGCTATCGTTGTACATGAGATGTTTAACGAATGACTTGAGATGGTATCGTTGTACATGAGATGCTTAACGGATGAGTCGAGATGCTATCATTATACATTAGATGTTCAACGAATGAGTTGAGATGCTATCGTTGTACATGAGATGTTCAACGGATGAGTCGAGATGCTATCATTATACATTAGATGTTCAATGGATGAGTCGATATGATATCGTTATACATGAGATGTTCAACGGATGAGCCGATTTGTTGTCGTTATACATGAGATGTTCAACGGATAAGCTGATATGTTATCGTTATAAATAATAAATATATAAAGTTGAGTTAGCCTTACTTACTCAAAAGATTGAGGATGTATCAAATTACAAAAGTGAAAAGGGATTGGTCGTTGAGTCATTTGACTTGTGATGAAGAATCTATATCTTCAGAGGATGAGGGTATTACAACGGTTAAAGATCTACATTTTTTAGTTTCGATAAGGTTTTATTATCGTTTTTTACGTGTAACTTATAATATCATGATGATTTAAAAAGTATCTATGGGGCCGGGTTATCGGGTACAACATTCACATATTATATAACCCGAACCTGACCCGATAACACTATCAGGTAATCAGGTTCGAGTCAAACAACTCGATACTTTTTTAACCCGAGTTTACCCACTCAATACTCTTAACCGGGTTCGACCCGACCCTACCGACACCCCTAATTTCAATGCTGTATTGTTGAATCAAATTTCAAAGTTAATTAAATTCAGTTTATAATTTTATCATTTAACATTTTCATTCCCTCCCCAAATAATTGATTCCCGCCCATCTAAAAATTTCTAATCCGATAGTTCCCCCCCAAAAGCCCAAATCCCTTTTGCCCTAAATTTATGAGAACCATTTCACAGAGCCCCTCAACCCTCACCTAACTCTCACCATCACTTTACCTCTGCCTCACCGACAACGTCAATCCCCCAAATGAGATCTCGAGTGTACTTGTCCACCTCACTTATTCTACCCTGTTTATGCTTCAGATGGGATTTCGAGTTCTTATCTTCTATTGCATCATCAATTATTGTTATTTTCATTTACATGTTTTTTGATGAAAACTTGAAATTAGGGCTGCTTGAGTAAAGGCTGGATGAGGAATATCTGCTATTAATTTCAAGTGTAAGTGAAATTTTGATTTTCTATTTTGGTTAAATTGGGGGATCGGCTAGACTTGTGTTCTACTTTTCGAATTCGTAGACATGCTTAATTTTGCTCAAATGCCTAAATGAGATAAGACATAAAAGAAGATTTTCTGTTATTAAAACAGATGAGTAGTCATGAAAGAATCTATCTCAGATGCTTAAGCTCTTAGGTTATTACTTGTAAGAAAAATGGATTGGATATAGAATATGTTTATGGATGAGACATGTAGAATATTTTTGTTTGCAGCCTTATAAAGCTTCATATGGATCTTCTTTATAAACCAGATTGAGATACAGTGATACTAAAAGATGTTTTATTCATTTTGTAAAGGATGCAGTTTGACTAAATCAACGCATTTACTATAAATTCCATTTAGTTACAGGAACAAAACTTGGTGTCATGTCCTTATACGATATCATGCATCTTCCGCAATTTTATGATAAAAGTACAAACCTTTTAGACTCTAGTATCATAACAATATCACATACGTGGTCAATGGTGATATGGTTTTAGTTATAACCAACGGTTTGTGTTAGCTCAGTTTTATCATGTCAAAACTGTTTTCCAAATTCTACATTTTGTAGCCCAACCATAGAAAAACACAATATGACTAGTCAATAGTTTTCATAAATATAAACAGTTCGTACTCTAAAATTTCCTATCACTGAAATATGTTTTTCGATACAGTTCGTGTAAATATCAGTGACATTTGACGAAAGCCAATAGTTTGACTTAAAAAGTCAATTTTTTTTAATGTTTATGCTTAACGATTTGATCCAAATTTAGAGCTTCTTTATGTAATATGATCTTACATCATTTCTAACAATTTCATAATTTTTTTGTTAATATGATCATGTCCAGCCTCATGTAAAAATCCGACCAATTTTCATCAAAAACACAGTTTGACTATCTAAGAAGTCAACTTTATTTATTGAGCTACATGAATTAAATTAAAAGTACTAATATTGAAAGGTAAAATGACAATCATACTTTGAAACACTTGTATAAAAACAATCGGATTTTGGGAGTGTAGCAGAGAAAACTATCAACGGCTGAAATGGATCAAGCCAAAATCACTTGACAATGATCAACGATCAACAATGCCTAGGAAAAAAAAATCATAAATTTCAATGCACATGAGAATAGATCACCTTCTTAGCTGAAAGGTCATCAGAGGTTCTGTCTCTTGAGTAATAAACCATATGTATCAAGATGCCGTATCGACCCAACAATATGTAGACCTCTCAACTTAAAAATGCTATGTGGAAGACGGGTTATGCCTGTACCTTGTATGTTCAACTCTTTCAAACCTTCTAAACTTCCACTTTCGTCAGGCAGTTCGACAACTCGAATACAACCGCGGAGATCAAAACCGTTTATACATTCTAACTGGTCAACAACTAGACATTCTAACTGGTCAAGGTCCAAGGGTGCTTCTGTAATTTTGCCTTCAAGTGTAAGCTTTTTTATTCCTTCTAAACTACAGATGCTTCTTGAAAAACTCTCAAGGTTTGTACAAGCACAAAGACCTACAGAAATAAGCCTTTCAAGATTTCCAACCGATAAAGCTTCATATGGATCTTCTTTATAATATTATTGTTTTACTTATGTTGATTTTGTTAATTCGGCTAGTGATGAATAAGCAAATGAAATTTTATTGTTTCTTATGATAGGCATTTTGGATTTTTCTATACAAGAAGGAAAGGCTCATATGGGCTGATGTGCTCGTGGGTTAACATATTGTTACCAAAACAAAGATTAAGGAGGACACTACAACTCCTATTTTATATTGCTCAATTGCTGCGAATGAAAGGGTAATTTTAATCTTATTTTTTGAGCGATACGATTGTTGTAAAAGTCTAGCTTAGGCGGCTCAATTATGTGGTTTGGGTTGGCTTAATTTGTGATCATAATGAGCTAAATTGGATATAAGCTAGGCTTAAAACATTTATAATTGAGCGTTGATGTACTTGAAATGTTCATGGAAGTACAAACACGAATGACTAGGTATATAACTATGCATTGACATGAATTTCTCTAATTCCCAATTCACTTCTATTTCGATTGTTTATGCTTGACACTTAAAGCTTCAAACCATAGCTTTTGGAATATACTGTATGACCTGCTTAGTTATCATTCAACTATAGATAATGTTAATGCATTAACTTTAGGACTGCCTTACCCTTTTATTTACATTCTGAACTTGTGTAGGGTACGTAATCACATACTGTGTAATGTTTTTGCTACATCTCTTTATTTATCATAGTTTTGGACAATGATATACATCTTAGAAATTTATTGGTTGAACTTGGAACCCTGAACCCTGAAAATTAAGCAATGAACCTTGAATTTCAGGGTTTTATTTGAACTGCAAGAGCATCCGGAGAATAGGGTCACCATGGCACTTTCGCTTAGGGTTGAGCAGAAAAACCGAATCGAATTCAAATTCGGTTTGGTTTGATTGAATTTAATTCGGTTCGATTCGGTTTGAACCAAAAAACTTTTTTACTGAATTAACCGAACAACCCGATAACCAAATCGATCAACACCCCTAATTTCGCTTCTCTCTCATCTTGCTTTCTTTTTGTACTAGGTTTGTATGATTTTAGAGTTAATTATGATTTTGACATTTTTTGCAAACTTATCATATAACACAAAATTACAAAAGCGCATAAGATTTTTTTATGAAGAAACATATTAGACTATTAGTAGTTTAGTACTATATGTAATATTTACTACTCAATCATTGTCACTTTCATTTATCAAAAAAGTAGTGTTGTAACAACCATCAATAATACATTACCAAACTCATCATATTATTATTGTCTAAAAATATTCACAATTTACTTTCCCTTGAGAAAAATCATATTCCAGCCTCCAAAAACATCGTCTCCTCGATCATCCTCATTTCTTATGCTAAAACACATCCCAAGAAACTGCAAAATATGCCAAAAAAAGAGTTCAAAAATAACCTAATACATGTACATACTCATCATGATACTATGTTTGGCGAATGTAACGGTACCAAGTAACGAGTAGCAAAAAGTAGTTGTTTGTTCAGTTATATAGTCATAATTAACAAATGAAGACAATAGTTGCTTGTTAATGTTACTAAAAGTAGCATTTTGATTAAGAGTGTTTAAAAAAATAGGAATGCTAGTTGCTTGTTTCCAAACAAGCATTTTGTACAAAACGCTAACCGCAACAAAACATATCGTAGGATATAAACCTGTAGAAATTGTTACAAACAACAAAGAATGTATAAAATCTATGCAAAGATATGATCTTAAGCTTCATGGACATTTTATATCATAAAACAATGTTATATGCTATGTTTTCATCTAATCCTTAAGAGAACAAACAATTTAAAGGTGTAGTCACTTAATGAATAACCAATCACATATAAAAAAAGTTGTTTTTATACCTTTGTATTCGATTATGTTGATTCAAATAGAAGTTATTATATATAGAGTAAATTGCATAAATCGTCCTTAAAGTTTGGTCAAATTGCATGTTTCGTCCCAAACGTTACGAAAGTGCAAGGATCGTCCGTGTGAGAAACCTTTGGTGCAAGTATCGTCCATGTGGGGAAACCTTTGGGCGATACTTGCACCAAAGGTTTTCTCACTCGGGAGAATCCTTTTTTGTTTTTTTACATTTAAGTTACCGTTTGGAAGAGAAACATAATATTTTGGCCAAACTTTAAGGACGAATTATGCAATTTACTCTTATATATATCTAAAGAGTAGGGATGAATTTCTTTTACCTTAAAGATCGAATAGAGATTTGATGAGCTAAAGCATGAAACATGAAGTTGGCACCATGAAGAAACATAACAAATCCTGTACAACCTAAAACAAAGAATTCAACTACTGCCATTTGCTTGCTTGCTTTTTTTTTTCTTTCTGTTGAGTGAATAATAATCAAAGTGTTTTGTGGGGTTTTATATATGAAAAAAATGGTGGATGAATAGGTTTTGGTATAACATCCACGTCAATATCTATCCGTTAATACAATAATTCGTGGCCCACACCAATGAAATAAAAAAGTTGTTTCTTAAAGAAATAATCAACATATGAGATGTACAAACCAACTTTAGTGAAAGTATTTAAGAAATAATGTTGTTGTTTATGTTCGTTAATTAAGATAATAAATAAACGAACAGAATAGAACATAAAATTCACAAAAATATACATTATATTGTGTTTTATTAGTGTTAGTGTGTTTGAATAGCTTTATACACTTGAGTGATGCCAGTGTACTGGAAATGTAGCTCTCTGTATGTGAGTCTCAATGAAACAGGAGTTTTGCTCATCTCTTAATGATGTCTTTCGGTAAGAGTCTCTATGTGCAGGTGGGAGAAGGCACGTACACAGGTAGGGTGTTTGCAGTTGAAGAAAATGTAGTTAAGAGTGAGATTTCTTCATAGTTGCCCAGTGCTAGCTCATAATAAGCTAGACTGGATGAATGGTGATTAGTATCAGCTCTACATTGTATTCTAGTTTGTATGTCTTAATGTTGAATGTTAAGCTTACTGGGCATGTCCTCTAAGCTTTTGAATGCAAACGTGTATGCTGATTATTATTGTGATCTAATATAAATTCACTTTTTCACCAAAAAAAAGTGTTAGTGTGTTTAAGTAAAGAAATTATAAAATTATATAATAAAAAGATACGATAGACGGACATAAAATAATATGTGATCATAAACGAACGAATATTTGAACGTTCATGAACATAAATGAACAGATAAGACTTTTGTTCATATTCGTTCATTTAATTAAACGAACGTAAAATGTTGTTCATGTTCGTTCATTTAATAAATAAACGAATGTTGTACGATTACGACAACAAACCCGAAGTTCGATCGCGGAACGCTAGATCGCGAGTTGTATCGAGCACAAGTAGCAAACGCGAGAGACTACAAAGAACCGACAAATATATGCACATGTTATACCCTCGTACCAAACCTTTATTAAAACCCTAATAAAGCTATTACAACGAGGAAGAAAAATTAATAACTAGCATCCCCCTTCATCTCTATTTATAGGGATGAGGGGGGTAGAAAACTTTCCTAAATCAAATAGGAAACTCCTTGCCTTGCAGGGCAAGCTAGACAATTCCTAGTTGTAGTCTAATCCTAATCTATATTACAATGTACACTTAAGTCCCTAAAATATGTTAAGTTTGCTCCTAATATTCAACAATTTCCACCTTAGGAGTAACACTTACACATAACCGATACTCAACATCTTTTCCTTGTGCTGGAACCTCGAACCGGGGACCACCTTGTTGACCAGGCAGTGTACTTTAGTAATTTCCCTAGATTAGCTTTCTTAGACTCCTCCACTTTCTTCTTTTCAGCAACATTGCCCTCTGCACCCTCTGGCTTAGGTACTCCAGTTACCGTAATGTTTGCCCTCACCTTTATACCAAGGTGTACCTCTTTCTATCTTGCTCCTTTACCAAGCAGTCCGTGTTTGTCTTTTCTTCAGGTTGTTTGTCCTCCAACCGTCTTTGAGCCACTGTAGCATCATCTTTACTAACCTGAAAAACCTCAGCTTCACGATTCCCTTGAGCTCCCTGCAGTTCCCCCACAAATCTTGAAAGCTAGCGTGGAATATAGACTCAAAGAAAACACACACGTGACCCCAAACGTTACATTGTATTAATTAACGAATGAACAAATAAGGGTAAGCGTGATCAGGATTCTGATTCTTTTGATGACGAGGGTAACGCCTACTTTGGAGAAGCCCTGGTGGTAGTCGGGAATGATGAGATGACTGAATTGGTAATGGATTCAGGTGGGCCTTATCATATGACACATAGGAGGGACTTCTTGTATGACTTTAAGCTTGTTGACGGTGGTTCGGTTCAGTTAGGTGATAACAAGACATGCACTATCAAAGGGACAGGGAAAGTGAAGATACAGTTGCATGATGAATCAAGCTTTATACTGGAAAATGTCAAGTGGGTTCCAGGGTTAAAAAGAAGTTTGATTTCATTGGGTACTCTTGAAAAAGAGGGTTATACTGTGAAGATGCAAATGTGTAGAATCAAGGTGATCAAAGGTTGTCAGGTTATGATGACTGGGATCAGGAAAAAGAATTGTGTGTATACTTTGGAAGCAAAAGTGATGACTTTTAGTGTACAAAAGCATGGAGGTCCAAAACAAGTTGGGTTCAAACAACTTGGTCCTGATGTTGAAACAGGAGTCCATGGAGTACAGGTTGATAAACGTGTTTGGTTTGAGGTGGAACTGCAGGGAGCTCAAGGGAATCGTGAAGCTAAGGTTGTTCAGGTTAGTAACGATGATGCTGCAGTGGCTCAAAGATGGTTGGAGGACAAGCAACTAGAAGAAAAGACAAACACGGACTGCTTGGTAAATGAGCAGAAAAAGGTACACCTTGGTATAAAGGTGAGGGCAAACATTATGGTAACCGAAGTACCTGGTCAAGAGGGTGCAGAGGGTAATGTTGCTGAAAAGAAGAAAGTGAAGGAGTCTATGGAAGCTAATCTAGGGAAATTACTGAAGTACAATGCCTGGTCGACAAGGTGGTCCCCGATTCAAGGTTCCGACATGAGGAAAAGATGTTGAGTATCGGTTATGTTTAATTGTTATTCCTAAGGTGGAAATTATAGGAATATTAGGAGTAAATTTAAACATAGGTCAGGGGGTTAAGAGTACATTGTAATTTATATTAGGAATAGACTATAACTAGGATTAGTTAATCTTGACTTGCAAGGCAAGGAGTTTCCTATTCGAATTAGGAAAGTATTCTACCCCCTCATCCCTATAAATAGAGATGAGGGGGGATGCTAGTTATTCATTCTTCTTCTTCGTTGTAATAGCTTTAT
>BQNB010102993.1:2646-16295 GCA_026074375.1 Tanacetum coccineum | reverse complement strand
GTGCCACTCCCCATCACCACCACATAACCCACCACCACCACCAGTCACCACAGAACCCACCACCACTCACCACCGCCACACGAGCACACGAGCACAGCCGAGACCTTCTCCTCATCCTCTATAACTTTAATTCTTCTTCTTTTAATCCTCTAAATGATGATTTTTAAACCCTTTAAATAGTAGCAGCCAACTCAATTGATTTTGTTTATTAAAGGTTTGATTTTATTTTTTTAATTTTGTTAATAAGCTAATTGAAGCTGATAAGCTATTGTTATGACTGAGTCCATAGCCGAGACCGAGTCCACAGCCGAGACCGAGTCCACAGCCAAGACCGAGTCCACAGCCTAGGCCGTACAGCCAAATGTATGCTTTATAATTTTTTTCCTTTTGGTATCCCCGGGGACATGTCGTCGGGGAATGTAAAAAGTTATTAATTTGTGTTAAATGCAAATCCAAACACTCCTTGACACTGTAAAACGCACATCCAAACACTCCTTATGCTGCAAAAATGATGAGAATAAGCTGCATAAGCTGTTTAAGAACAGCATAAGCTGATAAGCTGTTGTTAAATAGCTTATCGACATAAGTTTTTCTTAAACAGCTTATTTGATATATTTATGTTTTTGTATTTGATATAAATGGATATGCATTTGGTATTTATTTTATTGAACCCTTTAGGAATGTTTTAGGATTTTAGTGATTAATTTCGGAAAATCCCCGTCTGATTTTAATCATCCTATAGAAAACCCGTCCGAAATTAATTTATTAGGAATTAATTTATGAAAGTCCCCTGTTTGGGACTGCTTTTTGAATGTTTTGTCTCATTTAGGATATGAATGCGTATAATTGGTTTACTATTTGAGATGATTTCGACAGTGTTTCTCCTTTACTCCTACGAATATGTCTTTAAATACATATTTTTGGAGTTGAGGGGAAATGCTGCTGAAATTTTCTCAAATAGTAAATCGGTTATACGTATTCATATATGAGACGAATCATTCAAATAGTGGGTTAGGATTGCCTTCCTAGTTGCACTAGGTGAACAAAACAACTCGTATTCCTCGTTTGAATGTGTTTAATTAAGTTGCATATAATTACTAATTGTATCGTTAAAACGCAGTTATGGTAATTGATAAGAGTTGGACAAGTTTAGGGAAACATGAAAAAGCATTTTATACCGGTCTTAAGAAATTTGTCAATGATTGCAAGCCGTTAGTGGATAGTGCCAGGAATATAAGATGTCCATGCAAGTCTTGTCGTCTAGTATTGTGGGTATCCATCAAACACCTTTTAGACCACATTTCGAAGTATGGGTTTAACCCAAGTTATAAAACATGGATTCACCATGGTGAACTGGATCTTCCTCCGCCACCGCAGTAATAGATAACACAAGACAACCTCAGATGAGTGACATGACAGCGTTCCTTAATGATCTTAGCTATATTCCTCTGAATAATGAACAAAATGAGCCAACTCAAGAAGATATTAGTGAGACAAGTAATGACCCGACTCAAGCTAAATGTAACGAGTTCAAAGAGTTATATGTCAGTGCCAATGAGGAGTTGTACCCCGGTTGTGACTATGTGACTCGATTAGACTTAATGGCAAAGTTTACCTATTTTAAGGTTAAAGGTAAATTGACTGATTCTATATTCAATGAAATGCTAGAGTTTTTCCAAAATGTATTTCCCATCGCTAAAGGATACAAGCTCCCACCGTCATACTATGCAATAAAGAAGATATTTAAAATGATCAGGTTAGGGTATGAGTCGATACATGCTTATGTAAACGATTGCTTCTTGTTTCGGGGCGACGCTAACAAAGATGTGCATTTCTGTCCAGTGTGTAACACGAGTAGATGGAAAGACAGCAACACACCGGGGAAGAAAGTTCCTAATAAGGTGTTGCGTTACTTTTCGATCATTCCTAGACTACAACATTTATACAAGTCTAGTCACACTGCAAAGGAAATGACTTGGCATGCTACTGGAAAGTGTACGAAGCCCGGTAAGATGCAACACCCGGTTGATGGTAGAGCATGGAAGGACTTTGACACCAAGTATCCCAATTTTGCTGCAGAACCAAGAAATGTTCGATTAGGGTTGGCTGCTGATGGTTTCAATCCGTCCGGAAACCTTAGTCAGTCTTACAGCATGTGGCCGGTGATACTGACAACATATAATCTACCCCCGTGGTTATGTATGAAAGAGAGTACTTTCATGCTAACGTTGTTAATTTATGGCCCTAAATCCCCGGGCAAGGAGATTGATGTTTACTTGAGGCCATTGATTGATGACCTAAGGTATTTATGGGCAAAGCCAGGTGTCGAGACTATAGACGTTTCTATAGGCTAGAAGTTCAATATAAGAGCGATGGTTTTATGGACCATCAATGATTTTCTTGCTCGAAGTAGTTTGTCTGGGTAGAGTGGGCAAGGTTATAAGGCATGCCCTACATGTAATGAAGACACTCTATTTGTGCGTGTATTAGGCAAAACAGCTTATGTTGGCCATAGAAGATTCTTAAAGAAACCCCATAAATAGAGGAGGTCACTTGAATTCAATGGTGAAACCGAAAACGGAGATCCTCCTAGAGAATTTAGCCATGATGCAATCATGACTCAACTTGCAAGATTGCCCACACGTGTGAAGGGTAAACATCTGAGGTTTGGGACTGTGAAGATAAAACGCAATGTTCTTGTCGAGCTGAACTAGACTAAACGATCTATTTTTTACGAGCTTGAGTATTGGTCTTTTCTTACACTAAAACACAATTTAGATGTCATGCATATCGAAAAGAATGTGTTAGAGGGTATCTTGAACACTTTGTTAATGAATGACAAATCTAAAGACACCGCCAAGGCAAGATAAGACTTGGAAAGGCTGGGCATTCGAAGTGGCTTGTAGCTCGGCAAAAACAAAAATGGGAAGTTCTCGAAGCCTCAGACTGCGTATTCTTTCACACCAGAGGACAGAAGAAAGTTTTGTCAGTTCATCAAAGGAGTTAAACTACTAGATGGGTTCGGATCCAACTTCAAGCACAAAGTCATCGATAATTATACCAATGTAACGGGCCTGAAGTCTCATGACTGTCATATAATGATGTAATGTTTACTTCCTTACGGACTTCAGCAATACTTGCCCCTAAACATTGCAAAACCACTAATCGAGATATGTTTATTCTTTAAGCAAATCTGCTCTTAAACTTTGATGGTGGATGACATGTTGAAAGCTCAAAGCAAGGTGATCGATATTCTGTGTAATCTCAAGCTTATATATCCTCCTGCTTTCTTTGACATTATGATTAACTTGGTTATCCATTTACCTCTAAAGGCTATTTTCGGTGGGCCTATTCGCCCCCGGTGGATGTATCCATTTAAAAGATATATGAAGAAGCTAAAAAATTATGTACGAAATAAAGCTAACCCGAAAGGTTCGATTGCGGAGGGTTATGTTGCAAAAGAAGCATTGACTTTCAGTTAACATTATTTTCGGGATGTTACCACGAAATCTAATCGTCCCAACCGTAATGTGGATTTCCCTCCTCCAACGTGTCAGTTTTAGGTGTTCAAATCACTATGTAAATCAATTGGTTTACGGTCGGTTATTCGTATTGATCACCAAGAATTAAAGAAAGTGATATGGTATGTACTTCATAACAGTCCTGAAATCGACACGTACCGGGCCAAGTTCAAGAGGTACGTGTTTTTATTTTGAAACTTCTTTTTCTTAACTTATCTTTTTGATGACTTATTCTAACACCATGAACATCTTATAGTGAATTCCTAACAAAGACATGAAAGAAGAATTCTTTGAATGGTTTGGGAAGCAAGTAAACTTAGACTTATTGTTTGTATTTAACTATAAAAATAACGACATCATATTTTGTGTTCTCTATCTGATCCTATCTTCTTCGTAGATCCGTCAACGTCATATAGACAATGACCCAGGTGTTAGGGAAAGCAGCGAGTTATTCGCTTTGGCTTGTGGATCATCACAGACTCCAATCTCAGTCAACTCTTGCATAGTCAACGGTGTGAGGTTTGTCGTGCACATTCGCGATGAACGTCGCACAACTCAAAACAGCGGCATTTGTTCGCCTGGTCCGGACGGAGAAATGTATTATGGTCAGCTTGAACAAATCCTCGAGTTTTTGTATTTGTCGTTCAAAACTGTGTTGTTCCGAGTTAAGTGGTTCGACACTAGCAACAAAGGACATATCCAAAATTTTGTCATTAGAAACAACATAACACAAATCAAGAAAAATGGTGAGGAGTTTAAAAATGATCAATACATTCTCACAACACAAGTCAAACAATGCTTCTACCTTAAAGATATGGCCAGACGACCACTCGGTTGGAAGGTCGTCGAACATGTGAGTCATAAAAAGTTTTCAAACGGGGGTGTCATTATGGTAGAGGACGAACCTGATGTTATACATGTCGACAACTCATCTGATCTCGCACTTTCAACTAGTTTGAATGACTTGGAAATTGCGGCCTTGCATATAGATGGTCAATCAATAGATGTTGACGCACCACCAGATATCATTGATGTTGTTGATGAAGTCGATGATATTATTGATGAGGAAGACCCCATTCCTCATGATTTAGCAGATTTTGATGATGAAGACCTCGTTAACCTTGATATTGTTGATGGTGTAAATGTTGTTTATTCTAGTGAATAAGAAGATTGATCTTTAGTTGTAACTTGTAAAAGACACTTATATATTTGAATGAATGAATGAAACTGTTATTGATTGTTTAAATGTGTATATTTATTTTGATGTGTGCATGATTTTATTATTTTGTTCATGAATTTCTGTATGTTATCCTAATGCTACTTGTACAGATGTCAGCCGATGTTGCACGGGGTCATGGCAGTGACGGTGATGATTGTCCCCCTCCATACCAGATACCCACCGGTTGTGAGGGTTACTTAGGCAACCAAGGTAAGAATTTCTGGATTATTGTAATACAAGCATAAACTTGATACATTGAATTTGCTTGCTTTGAATTTTTATAACATTATCACTCACTTGATTTTGCAGGTAAGGGTACCCGAAAACCCAATTTGGGTGGCAGGAGAGCGGGCAAACTGCATACCTTCCAGGAGACCCGGAACCTCAGGTTAAAGGCCATCACGGATAAAAATGGCCCCGTCCTGATCCGGTTTGAGTTTGGCGACAGAGAGACCCTGATGCCTCTCGGTGAGCATGTGGCTCATTGGGCTAACTACCTCGGGGAGCTCGTTAGGGAGTTGCTGTTGTACTACCCTTCTTGGCGCCAAATGCCGCCAGAGCGGAAGGCCGGGGTCGTGGCAAAGATTGGGGTAAGTTATTTCATTATCCTTTTATGTTTATTTCATTATCGTGTTCATTTATTTAATTGTGTTATTTTTATCTAAATTTGTTTATTTATTTATATCATATAAATAAATTAACAAATTTAGATAAATATATAAATTATATCTCTAACTCTGTCTTTGTTGTATATGATTGCAGACCCAGTTTGACTTGAGTCCCCACATGGAATTTGATCGCTGGCCACAAATCTATGCGGGCATCCAGCAGGATCTGCAAAAGATCTACAATGGCAAGAAAGCTGCTCTCAAGGAAAGGCATTGGGTTCCTTATGAGGACGGGACTTACGACGTGGAGCGCATCAAACGCGGACGTCCCTCACACATTTCCGAGGTAGATTGGGATGCGCAGATTGCATTTTGTAATGATCCCAAGAACCTTTCCCGAGATGCCCAAAGTAAACAAAACCGGGCAAAGAGCAAGTTCGTATGCCGATATGTATATGTATGTATATGTATATGTATGTATATGTATATGTATACATACATATACATATACATATATGTATATATATATACATACATATATATATATATATACATACATATATATATATATACATACATATATATATATATATATATATATATATATATATATATATATGTATGTATATATATATGTATACATACATATATATATATATATATATATATATATATATGTATACATATATATATATATATACATATATATATATATATATATATATATACATATATATATATATACATATATATATATACATAGGGACGGGTTCTAGAGAAAACCTCATATGCGTAGAAAACCTAGAAAACAAGACTACATGGTAGGTTTTAAAAACATCCCAAACTTTCAAGGTAGAAAATGAAAATAACAAAAAAAGGTGGAAGTGGTATACACCACTCATTCTTACACATACAAACACTCGTTCTGACATATACACACACACTTCATGCCCGATCAAAAACACACGCACAGACAATGATAAAAAACACACAGTGATTCACACAATCACACACAGATTAAAAAAATGTCCTAATTCATATCAAATATGGCGAATAAGAAACTCTCAAATCATAAGTGCCCTAATTTTACATTTAGATCATCAAAAAAATGATGACAATTAAGTTCAAGCATCCCATGGGTGACCAAATCACGATCATCAGAAAACAACAGTAAGTGTTTAATTATAGTATGTTCATTAATTTTGTAAGTGTAGCAATTTTGTTAATTGATTAAATCTAAATCAACAATATAATGATTTTTGAAATTTTGTTGAAAGTGTATCCTCATATTAGAATGTATCCTACCAGGTATGGAATAAATTTGACAATAAAATGAATGAAAAAATATGTTTATGAAAGTTGCACATTAGGTGTTTGATAAAATGTCTAACTGAGATTTTATAATTTAGATGCACTAATTTGCAGAATATATGTTTATTATTGAATGATATGACATATTAGGGAATATGTGTGTATATTTGCAACATCAGGATACACATAATTATTATGTGTAAGTTTAGGGCATCTGTTTGTTTAAGGCATTTGTTTTAATATTGTATTAGGCCATCAGTTTGTTTATTTGTTTAAGACATCTGTTTTAATATTGTATTATAGAATATGTATGTAAAAAAAATTAAAAATATGTTTGTATCAGATAATGACGATAAATTCATGGAATGTGTATGTATAAGATAGATTAACGCCGACATGTCGCCCTGGAAATATTAAAAAATATATATTTAAAAATATTCCCGGGCAACATGTCGCCCGGGAAATATTAAAAATATATATATTTAAAACTATTCCCGGGCGACATGTCGCTCGGGATTCTCATTAATAATTTATTTAATAAACTTATTTTAAAATTATTCCCGGGCGACATGTCGCCCGGGATTCCTATTAATAATTTATTTAATAAAATTATTTTAACATTTTCCTTTTGACTAATTAATTAATTAATTTTCGTATCCTGGGCGACATGTCGCCCGGGAAAACCTTCCACCGTGGCACTTAATTGTTTGACTGAAACTATGTGGGCCCGACGATGTCGCCCGGGAATGTCGCCCGGGAAGGAATCCTGTTCAAGCTTTTCCGTTCCACTTATCCCGGGCGACATGTCGCCCGGGAAACGTATCCCCAGCGACAAGTCGCCCGGGATACCCCGGATTTGTCGCTGGGGAATATGGCAAATGTTGTAGTGATGCTTCTGCAGACACATTTAAGAAGACCGCATAAGGGGGAACCTGACCTGTGAGCTTATTATACGACAGGTCTATATCAATCCTTCTTTACAAGTTACCAAAACCATTCAGAATAGAACCAAATAGCTTATTGTGAGAAAGATTCATCCTTACCAGACTTTCTAAAGTTCTAATTTCTGATGGTATCTCTTTTGTAAGTGAATTCCATGATAAATCAAGAACATTGAGTTGACTTAATTTACCGATCGCTGATGGGATCTTTCCGCTTAGCTTGTTATTACTAAGATATATGCGATTGATTTGTACCCAATCACCAATATATCTTTGTAATGACCCGTTTAACCTATTTTTGGATAGGTCAAGAGTAAGGAGGCCATGCAGTGATCCAAGCTCTTGAGGTATAACACCTGAAAGGTTGTTATCGCTCAAGTTTAAAATTAACAAACTTTTCATCTCCCCAAACTCCTTTGGAATTTGGCCTACCAAATGATTAGAAGAAACATCAAGCACTTGAATTGAATTTCCAAACTCCTGTGGTATGCTACCGCTAATGTTGTTATATCCCATCTTTAATGTAGCCAATTTTTTGCATTTACCCCAGTTTTGAGATAGTTGCCCATGAAATTTATTATGACTGACATCAAAGAAATTTAAGCTTGGGTAGACACCAAAACTATTCGAAATTATATCTCCACGAGTTGATTTTGAGATACTCTTTTTAAGGTGGAGCAATTCCATAGCCCTCTTGGGATAGGACCAAACAGTTAATTTTGAGCTACAGATAAACGTTGAAGCTTTCCCCCTTAGCACAAATCATCAGGCAATTGGCCGGACAACTGTTTGTGTCCAGCCCCCGCCCGCTGAAGCTAAAAGCCAAATGTACACTTCCGATTCCTTGTGTATAGGAACAAATAACTTGTTTCACACGGAGAAACGAAATCAAAGTTTCTCAGTTTTTTATAGTCGATGAAAGGAATTGAACCACAAAGTTGAATTTCGCTCAAATTAAATATCATGAGAGACTTCACATTCCCTAATTCAATTGGAATGGGCCCACAGAGTTGATTTTGGAATAGATAAAGGAAATTCAAAGACGTTAAATCACCCAACGATGAAGGGATTGAACCATTGAGTTGATTTTCGCTCAATTCTAAATCAGTTAGAGACTTCATATACCATAATTCAATTGGAATGGGTCCAGAGAGTTTGTTTTTGTAGAAATGAAGGATATTCAAAGACATCAAGTCACCCAACGATGAAGGAATAGAACCATTGAGTTGATTTTTGCTCAAATATAATTCAATGAGATACTTCATATTCCCTAATTCAAATGGAATGGGTCTAGAGAGTTGATTTTGGGACATATAATGGTGTTTTAAAGACGTCAATCCACCCAACGATAAAGAAATATAACCGTTAAGTTGACTTTGGCTTAAATCTAATTCAGTGAGAGACTTCATATGCCCTAATTCAAAAGGAATGGGTCCAGAGAGTTGATTTGTGTGCAGATAAAGGACATTCAAAGACGTCAAGTCACCCAACGAGGAAGGAATAGAACCGTTAAGTTTGAATTTTGGTTCAATTCTAATTCTGTTTAGAGACTTAAATACCCTAATTCAATTGGAATGGATCTGGAGAGTTGATTTTGCCACAAATAAAGGAGTTTCAAAGACTTCAAATCACCCAACGAAGAAATTGAACCATTGAGTTGATTTTCGCTCAAATCAAATTTAGTGAGAGACTTCATCTTCCCTAATTGAGTAGGAATGGGCCCAGATAGTTGATTTTGGCTCAAATCTAATTCAGTGAGAGACGTCATATTCCCTAATTCATTTGGAATGTGTCCCAAGAGTTTGTTTTTTGCGCAAAATGCAGGTTATTCAAACACGTCAAGTCCACCCAACGAAGAAGAATTGACAAAAATATTGTTGGAACTAAGGCTTAGCCTCTCAAGGAGACAATATTCTCTATTTCTTGTGGGATTGATCCAGTTAAATTGTTTTCGAAAAGTTGCAAAATGGATAAGTGGCTAGAATTTCCAAATGAAGGTGGGAATAACACCAGATTCATTGAAAATCAAGATAGAACAATTTGGACATGGGAAGGAGTCGATTTCTGGTGGGATGGGACCAAACAAACAAGCTGTTTACACTAAGCTCAAAATGGGTAAGATTGCCTAGAATAGAGAATGGAAACTCATGAAGCCTACCTTTTAACTCGGACGTCGAGAGGTTCAACGTGCTAAAGTTACATCAGCGTTGCAACATAAAACCAGACGGGCATGAAGCGGGTGCACTAGTATTCACTGGAAGGGGTGTCCAAGAAGATACAATTTTGGAGTTGTTTGGGATTTGAAGGCTTGCTTTCCATTTTTGAAGAGCATTTGCTTCTTCCAAAGAAGCAGAAGTAAAGTTTGGTACAAATGAAAGAGCAACGAGTATTGGTGATTTTAGTGTCATCGACGGCCATTTATGTAATGAAGATTTACTAGAGATCGATAAGATTTCATATTCGGCATGGATACGAGTTAGGGAAGTGTGGAGTGCACACTAGTTGAGCTAATATGAACTCGACCATGACAGAAAAGCAGGGTCAAGGGGCAGCGCCCCTTGCCGGGTTAAGGGGCAGAGCCCCTTGCTGGATAAATCTGTATTAGGGATTTACCTTAATTTCCCGCCAAAACTCAACCAACATAACTGTTGGTGAACAGTTACACAACTGTTGGATATCAACCACTTTTAACTGTCTCAAACTTCTGTTTTCATAAATAGAAGTAATCTGGTCTCAACATGATACGAAAAACATATACAATTCCTTCATTGTTCTTGATTTGTGATTCTTGTGCCTAGAACACAAATTGCCATTCTCTTTGTATTATCCCGATTGAGATTTCGTGCAACCCAGGCATCTTATAGGGTCGAAATACTTAATACGGAAAGTGAACTCAACACGATACAACAGAGATATCCAAGATCATCACATACACACCCCAATTTATAACAAACGTGTTAAGTATATATTGTGATCATGGCAGGAAATACAATGAAGGAGATGAATACGAATTTTGAGAAACTAGACAAGTTTAAGGGGCATAACTTTAGGAGATGGCAGAAGAAGATGCATTTCTTGTTGATGACATTGAAGGTGGTTTATGTGTTGACAACACCGATGCCGGAATTGATGGAAGATTCAACAGTGGAAGCAATAAAGATAAGGGCAAAGTGGGAGAACGATGACTGCATATGCCGAGGGAATATATTAAATGGCATGTGTGATTCTCATTTCGATGTATATATGAATGATGAATCGGATAAGGTGTTGTAGGATTCACTTGAATCCAAGTATATGGCAGAGGATTCTTCAAGTAAGAAATTCCTTATGAGTAATTTTAACCATTACAAAATGGTCGATTCTAGACCGGTCATGGAACAGTATAATAAACTCCTTAGGATCCTTAGACAATACACATAACATGGCTTGAAAATGGATGAATCCATTTCTGTTTCAAGTATAATTGATAAGTTGCCTCCTTCCTGGAAGGATTTTAAACATACTTTGAAACATGGTAAAGACGATTTGTCTTTGGTCCAACTTGGTTAGTCCTGCGTAGATTAGGATATCTCAAATGGCGCAAGACAGTGAAAAGGGCAAGGGTAAAGAAGTTGACGGGCCTTCTGTGAACATGACAGAAGAGGGTAAAAATAAGAACAACAAACAAATTAAAGAAAAGAAACGTGATTTTAAAGAACACGGTAGTGGTTCTGGTTCCAACAAGAAACCTAAGTTGGAATGTTGGAAGTATGGTAAGATTGGTCACTTCAATAGGGATTTTCGTAGTGGTAATAAGAAGAACGCAAATGCTGGTGGTTGGGAAAGGGGTCTAAGGACCATTCCCAAGACCAAGGTCACAATTTACTGCCTGTTTGAAATAGATTCGTTAAATTTTCTGTTTCACTAATTTTTGAAGCATTTTATGTGCAGTTGATGCAATTGCGTGGTGGATTGATTCCGGTGCTACAACTCATGTTTATAAAGATCGTTGCTGGTTTAAGACATATGAACCGGTGGAAGACGAACGTACTTTACATGGGTCTGAATGATCATTTCGCCACTGTTCATAGAAAAGGAAGTGTATTGCTGGAAATTTAGTTAGGAAAATCTCATTACATATGTTTAAAAGTGTTTGTATGTTCCCAAAACTCAAAAGATTTTAATTTTCTAGTAATTTATTAAATAAGTGTGGGATTATAAGCAGGTTTATGAATCTGATAAGTATATCTAATCGAAGTGTGGTGTATTTGTAGGATTTGGTTATTATAACAATGTTATGTTTATGTTGAATTTGAATAAAGTTCAGAATGATTCGGATTTTATTATATGTCTTTCCTTCTCTGTTGTTAAATCCTCATTATGGCATGCTTGTTTAGGAACATTACACTATAAAAGAATGCATGAAATGTCTAAAAATGAATTGATCCCTGCTATATGAAATCTGATAAATGTAATTACTTGTATGTTAACAAAAAACCTATGGCAACCATTTAAAAGTATAACAAGGAAATTCAGCATACCTTGAAATGATACATATTGATTTTGTGCGATTTTCATGCAACAACATCTTTAGGTAAATAAAACGTATGTGATCAACTTTTATAGAGATGATCGTTATAAATTAGAGTCCGATACAGGGCTTTATAAGGAATAGCTTCAAGCACCATATGCATCATTTGTTGATTACAAACAGGTTAATGAAAATAATCATATATAGGTTCTGTTCTTGGAACTACATTATTATTGCACATAATTCGTCATTTAGCACATCAGCTTATAACACATGTATTATTGGTATTCGGGTCTTGATAATCATAGATTGTTTGGATAATTCTTGAATCGTGTATAGTTCACTTTCCGAATACAATATTTCGACCCTATTTGTGCCTTGGGTTACACGAAATTCGTATTGAGATAAGACAAGAACACACTCTAATTCTAGGCACAAGAATGAGAGCAAAAACATAGAGAAGATTGTATGTTGTTATGATTCTTCATGTTATCATGAAAGACCAAAATGAATGTCTATATATAATAGACAAGATGACTTTTGGTGAAAAGTCATACCCTTTCATGAATGGTCACACTTTTTGGTTCAAAGTAACTAACTTTTAAATAGATTTCAGCAACACATTTTTCAGCAACACATAATAGCGACGGTTTTTCTGTCACTATTTACAACTGTTACATCTATTCAATGGTCACAACGACCTAGTGACTAATTTTCTGTCACAAACTTTGTCATTCATCTTATCCGAAATCAAGTTTATTAGTTTATACAAGCGTGCACTCCGCACCTCCGAACTTGTATTATAACTTAACTTGAAATCACTTTGTTCTCGAGTAAATCACTATTACACAAAATGCTCGATGACACTAAAATCACCAACAATCCTCTCCCATTTTAGTGTAATCCTTGATTTCCCAATTAATCAAAAGAAATCAAACTCATGCATAAATGAAAATGTCTTGCGATTGAATTTTCATCTTAGTATATTACACATTTCAAATATTCAAGAATCGGGGTGTCGTAACGATTGTACCCGTCAACCCATTTGAATACCTGAAGATAATATACACACAAGTTTATTTCTCTAATGTTTATACTTGACGCTTTACAAGCCATGTGCCCATATCCATTCATGAGCATATAGGAAGCCAAAGTCCAAGCTTCTTGAAGCGGCAAAACTTCATGCTCATATAGGTAGTTTCTTTTAATCATGCCCTGCGTTGCACTTTTTCAAAAGAACTATTAAGAAGATAACTTCAACCTCTTTATCTTAAAGGTCTGAACACATACCTTGGGATAATATAACATGTGTTCCAATCTCTAAGTGTGAGCTTTCCACATTGAATTCAGCCTCTAACGTTGTATTAGAGGGGAATTGGGTATCTCACAGTTAGAAGATTTAATGGACTTTTATTTCATCCTTATTCTGACTTTGTGCATTAAGTCTCTATCAAACCTCTTTGTCAAGTGGTAGGTTATTGATAGTGTATTTTCACTATCATAACGCAATAAACATGGTAATTTTGACTTTAAAACATA
>BQNB010102992.1:0-20004 GCA_026074375.1 Tanacetum coccineum | reverse complement strand
GGCGGTGATCATTGTCGGAAGGCATAGCGGATCCCTCATCAATCCTTTTCTCAATTGAATTAATTTCTTATCACTAAACATTTTCCACTCATTCCATTTCATTTCAAAAATCAAACACACACACACCTCCTTGTGTGTGTATGCGTTCGAATTCAAACAACAACCAAACACCATAAATCTTCCAACTTTGATCAAGAACGTTATATTACGGGTTGATACGAGTATTTGGGTATTCATTTAAACAACATTTGGGTTGTCCGGTTCGTGTCAAAATCTATATTTTGAAGACTTTTCTTGTAAGTTTTTAAATTTAAATTTCGTTTGTCCTTTTGGGTTTATATTGATGCATAGATGTTAGTTGTACAAGTTGATCGTCGTAAAAATCAAAACTCAAAAATGAAATAAGTAATATAAGGGTGCATTTGGTTCGAAAATAAAAGGAAAGGAAAATGAGGTTTTGTTAGTTGTAATATTGTGGTTATGATGGTTGAAAAACATATATTGCTAGATAGCTTATTTTGTATAATAGCTTGTATAGCTTATTTTGTGGGCTTTTCATGGCTTATTTTGAGCTTATATGCTCACGGCTTATTTTGAAAACACAAGGAAAGTGTTTTTGATTATTTACTTTGATTGGAGTATATTAGCGGACTACTATTTTGGCATACGGTGTTAACCGGATATACATAACGTAGCTTATTAACGTATTTTGAGCTTATGGACTAGTTTTTGGAGCTTTTGGGCTCACAGCCCATTAAGCACAGATAAGTCGTGGCTTATTTGTTGGCTTTATGTGGTTTGGGTTATTTTCTTACTTATCAAACTACCTTATATATAGTAATGGGCTTTGGTTTTGGGCTTAGAACGTATTTTGGATATATAAAAAAACCTTAATGGACCCTTATTGGGCCTTAAAGCCCAATAAGCTTTAACTAGTCGTTTTAAAGGTTTTGACGGACTTTTGGAAAGTGAAATGAGTTTGTGAAATATGATTGAACGTTGTTTGGGGAAAAACACTTTGATAAACGTTGCGGATTGAGATTTTGAAATTTTGTCGGAAAGTGTCGAAATTATGAAAAGTGTTTGAAATTAAGGTTTGAATCCTTCGAAAACGTTGTATAAACGTATGGGTCATGTCAAAATTTCATAAAAAGTTTATACTTAGAAATTTTACTGAAAACATGATTTTTAATTTTAATAATAAAATATTATTATTTTATTAAATTCACTAAAAGACGAAAAATATAATTATTCTCGAAACTTCTCTAATATATTTATTATGAGTAAATGTTTAATTTTCAACCATATTATGATTATTTTTACGGTAACTAAGGTTACCGAATGGACTTATCGGGATATATATTTATAATTATTTATTATAAATATTTACTTATATTACTTATCTATTTTCTTATAATTGTATAAGTATGTATCATTGAGATATCGGATTGATAAGATATTTTGGGGTGAGACGTCAACCATCACACCACTAAATTATTACGGGTAATAGTACAACGCGTCTAACCTCTATGCATCAAACGTGAAAACTGTTTTTGGAAATGAATGATTAAATGGGACATTAACTGGATTAGGTCGTGTGCGAACGTCGTTGCATTTGCTTGTGTGATTGAGATTTGGTTGCTAAAGACATGCTTAAGGTGAGTTTCTCGTAGCCCCATTTTTCTACTGTTTTTCCGTTGGGGGAAAATGATACTCAAATGTGTTTTGAACTGTTTTTGTTTAAACTGTGTGAAACGTGGTTTTGTTTTTGGGACAGTTTTGTGCTTATGATTGCTATGTGAATATATGTGATATAATTTTACTTGCATGTACTGTGTTTGGCATGCAAGGGTTGTGATTTTACTTACGTGTACTGTGTTTGGCATGGCAAGGGTGATTGGTAAGGATTTGCCATGTCTAGTGTGGTCTCGCCCTAATATAGTGCTCTAGCTGGTAGGCCCTTTAGGTGTGTAAGTGACATATCAGAGTTGCGACTTTAAGAGCATTGATATATGTTATTTTTTTAACTAGCAGGGATGCTAGGGCATGGTAATCGACTAGCGGGAATGCTAGGTCGTGTTACATGATTAGCGGGGATGCTAAGTCATGGGTGATTTGCATATATTCACTGTCATATTGTACTATTGTCCACTGTTTTGAGATATTAGCACAGCTTTTGGTTTAAGGTCAAACCTACGAGCTCACCAACATTATTGTTGACGTTTTCAAGTATCATTTTCAGGTGAAGTGAAAGATTAATAGGTTGGTGATATGTGATAGCCGGCTTAGAAGTATCCCGTGTGGATTTTTCATGTGAAGTCTTGCTTGTTTATTTTGTTTCGTTCATAGTATTTGGAATTTTTAGTTTAAGTTTGAATTTGGAATCATGTGTAGGCTATTGGAGTTGTAAGAGATTATGGATTTAGTTATGATTTGGGACATCACTCGAGGTTTGTTCGAGGTTGACGGTCTTCGTAACACTTGAAGTTTATGCATTGTAGTTTTCTCTATATTGTATCTTGTGTTATGATTGATCATTATGTTGCACTCTTGAGTTTTCGCCATTGTCGGGGTGTGACATTACCTCATATATAGAGTTTCATATGACTCTGCCATGAGTTGTATTGACTTTTTTCGAGCATAGAAGGACGGTTATCAGCCCCTGTTGCAATAACGTTTTCTGCCATCGTAGACATCTTGAAATGATTTATATGTGAAATGATATTAAAGATCGTTTCAATGATTAGTGATGATTGTGTAGTTGTGATGTTGTTTTAATTGTTTTTGTTTTGTGTTTTGGTTATTGCAATTTAATTTATTTAGGTTTGTTTCGATTCCACAAATTAAGTTGATTAAATCGTTGGAAGAGCAGTCAAATGGCTAGATGAAAAGATCCTAAACCATGGATTTACTAAGACAAATCGCTGATAGATTGTACTCAAACCGCTGGAATAAAGTAAACAAATCGCTAGTATAATTAATTCAAACCGCTAGTTCAATCTTGCCAAACCGCTATTAGAGGAGAACTCAAACCGCTAGATTAACTATACCAAATCGCTAGAAAAGAAAGCCAAATCGCTGGATTTAATCTGCCAAATCGCTGGAAAGATAAAGCCAAATCGCTGGATTTAATCTGCTGAATCGCTAGAAAGATAAAGCAAAATCGTTGGGTTTAATCTGCCAAATCGCAGGAAAGATAAAGCCAAATCGTTGGACTTGAGTACCAAATCGCTAACCTGTGTGCCAAACCTCTAGAAATTTGAGTACCAAATCGCTAAACCTGTGTTCCAAACCACTAGCAAAAAGTGCCAAATCGCTAGATTATCTAGCCAAATTGCTATTTGGACGAAAATTTCAAAACGAAACCAAACACATAAAAACACCTCACTTTTTAACATATTTTCTTGAAATTTTTTGCAAAACTAACTATATCTAAGTTATATCAATCATAAAAATCAAACTTTTAACATTTTTAACACCAAAAATTAAACCACTTTGATTTTCGAGTTTTATGACTAAAAACTTAGATTTTCTTAGATTTTTCAAGTAAAAACACACACAAACAATCACGTAATCAATCTATGGCGACTAATACCAATTGTGGGATATCAAATCACACACCAATATACACGAATAGAAGATCTCTAGAAAGAGAAATAGCGTGGAAGGTTTTCTAGTGAGAGAAAGTGAAATAATATCATATATAAATGAAAACCAACACCCTCTCCATGTATGGAGAGGGTATTTATACTCTTACAAGGTGCGTTGAGGCGTGTAAGCCATGGAGTATTCATGGGTCGGCCTGTGTCTTTTACTTAAATAATCTTGACTTAAATAATCGCCTCCTCGATCGGATCGATGCGCTTTTATAGTCTTGCCTAGTTGATTTTCTACTTAGTTTTGGAATGTCGTGAACATTTCAAAGACTTCATGTTTATGTTTAATCAAGTAAACATAACCATATCTACTAAAGTCGACGTGGTTCTAAATGGGCCACATACATCACTATGTATAAGTCCAAGTAGATCATCAACCCTTTCACTTGCATGAGTGAAAGGCTTTCTTGCCATCTTGCCAGATATACAAGATATACATACGTCAAAAGACTCATCATCAATTGACTTAAGAAGCCCATCATGTTGCAGTTTCGCTTTGCGTTTCTTTTTTATATGGCCAAGATGACAATGTCATAGAAAAGTAGAATCCAAGTTGTGCTTGGATTTCTTGTTGCTACATGTGTAAATAGAACGCTCATTAGATACACGATTATGCATATCAATATCAAAAATGCCATCACGTGGAATATCATTAAAATAAAATACATTATCCTTAGAAACTGAAATGACACCATAATTTATAAATTTATAAAGAAAACCATTATCTCATAAATGTGAATGTGAATTAACCCCTCTAGTAATAGAGGGAGCAAAATGACAATTGTCTAATACAAGAACCATTCCACTAGGGAGGATAAGATCAAAGCTCCTTATGGCTTTGACAGCTACACGGTTGCCATTGCCAACGTACAGATCCAAAGCACCTTTATTCAACTTTCGAATTCCTCTAAGCCCCTGAATTGTATTACAAAATCCGAGTACCACAACCAGTGTCATAAATCTAGGAATTAGTTTTAGGAAATGAGTAGAGTTAGTGAAGATACCTGATGTGCCAAACGTACTGGCTTTGTTCTTCTTCAATTCTGCCAAAAAAAGAGGACAGTTCCTCTTCCAGTGTCCAAGCTTATGACAGTGATGGCACTCAGTGTCCATTGCAGGATGCTCCTTTTTAGCAGGTGGGGGATCATGTGCCTTGGGTCGTAAGCTAACTTACTCTTGCCCTTGCCCATGTTATTTCTCTTACCTCATGCTTGCGGTTTAGGTTTCCGGATTTGACCTTGCCTTATAACTAGAACAGCTGGAGGTTTCTTGGGAATACCTTTCTTTGTAAGTTTCAGCATGGTATGCAGGTCATGTATAGTCTTCCCCATGTCGTGCATATTATAGTTATGCACGAACTTGTCATAGTCCTTGGAGAGTGAAGTAAGAATCAAGTTCACCCCAAGAACAAGAGGCATGGGATAGCCAAGACGATCTATTTGATCCAAGTAGTCTTTCATCTTTAACACATAAGTGCTAACAGATTGGCCTTTCTCCTGCTTGCAAGCATGAAATGCCTTGATAGTTTCAAACAATTCTTGCTTAGCCTGCTGTTGGAACATTGTTTTCAGTTCCAGTAGGATCTCAAATGCGGTGTGGTCCTCCAAGTTCTTTTGGATCTCGGGGGTCATTCTCACCAGCATAAGACAAGCTACTTCTTGTTGTTCAACAACCATATGAGTATGTGCATTGCGAACAGCAGCAGTTGTAGTGGCAGGAGGCGCTTCTGGTAAGGCCTCTTCCAGATGGTGCAACTTTTGTTCATTCCTAAGGACAATCCTCAGGTTGCGATACCAGTCCAAAAAGTCGCAACCATTCAACTTTTCTTTTTCGAGAATTGACCTAATTGAGTTGTTGTTTGTGGTTTGATTTGCAGCCATCTACAAAATAAAGTTCAAACTTTTAGTATTTTCAATAATTAATCCTTTTTAAAATTAACTACTCAAGTTTACGATATTAAAACAATTAATTTCAACGAAAGGCTAAGATCCTCATTGAGGTTCCACCATCACATTTGTTGATCTGCTAGTAATGGTGGATTCAATAGGTAGGTGACATTCACCAATTGCAAGACTTGTGCAATTCTTAGATAGTGTAGGACTCATGGCACTAGTGAACGAGCAACTAATGTCAAGCTGGCATGTTTAGTCCCATCCTTTCCTTAGGTTAAGGTCTCATCTGCTTAACTTGATTAAGTCATCCAATTTGAGAACATGGGAAAATATGTCTAGGTCTCACGCATAGAGAATAATCACTTTGGGTTACAATTCACCTACGTCTCACACAGTGTGAAAGGTAATTGCAAGTGATCTCAACAATTGGACGGCATGTATAAATTTTGTTAAATACGTGATCAAAAAGTGTGTACGAGGAAGCATGCCTTCATCCTTCGTAGCACAACTTAAAAACTATTTTTAACTTAAGTCTAATCATTGTTTTACTTTTATGTGTGTCAAGTTGTCCATTTTAAAGACTAATATATATCTAAGTGGAATAAATATTAGTTTGTACAATACATAAATTAAATAAAAATCATAACAATTATTAAGTGTTATTTATATACAAACAAGGATTTAGTTTTAAATCATATTTAAACTTTAAACTAAATCAAAATTTTAGTTTTAAGAATGGTTTGTGTTTCATTTCAAGTTTTATAAAAAACCATTTGCAAGTTATATATACATTCCAAACATATATATGAAGAAAATAAATAAACAAACACACAATCACAAGTATACAAAGCCTCAACCGATGAAAAAACCTATGCTCGATCTCGTGAGCCATCACGAGAACCAAGAAGTCAACTAGGAGTAAAATAATACAACCACAAGGAGGGCTCCCACTTGCTCCAAGACCAATCAAGAGCAAATGGAACCCTAAGTGAACATGATCTCCAAATCTGCCAGGAAATTTCAGCTGACTTCAAGGGCCTAAAACTCCTAGAAGGAGTCTTCCCCAATCTGAATCCCTATGAGTTGTGTACATGCATAAGAAAATTGGGCCTCTAACTCCTTACAGAACTCTAGGAAATCCATTTTTAGTGGAAGTCACTCTAGCAGCTCCGAATTTAACTTTATGCGTTTAACTCTTTCGCCATTCCAATCCAAGCAACGATTACAATAATTTGATAACAAAGTATATTTTACCTATCATCTAACTACTGTAAAATTCCCAAACAATGGCTACAATCAGAATTAAAAGCATACAAATGAAGCTGAAACAATGGCAAACCCAAAACTAAAAATAAAAGCAACCATAAGCAAATCATGTCACAATTGGTCAAGGTTTTCATCGGATTTGCATTCAAAACTATAATACCATAATATCATGTAATAACAAGGTTTTGGCTAAGTCCATGGCCAAACATGCATGTATTTTCCATGGAGACAAAACAAATAACAAGAATTAAATTATTAGCCAACGAAATCGAAGAAATTAATTAACTAGAATTAAAACCCCGATTGGTACGTGTAACCAATGGCTTAAGGGTTAATAAGTACTATTTTTAACACCTTATAATAACCATATTATTACAGAAAATGATGCCTAAGGGGCTGATTTAAAACCGATTCAAGAATCATTCCAAAACGCGCGATTTAGGCCATTTTACACGTACCCGATAACAATACCAATTAAAGTATGCATAATAAATGTCTATAGGATCAAAAATCACATATCATAAGACCCTCTTAGGGTCGAATTAAATTTAAAAAATAAGCCCTAGGGGCTGTTTTAAAATTGCTCTTTGATTCCATCAAAAACATGCGTTTTTAGCCATTTTTACGCATACACGATAATCATATGACATCATATGATGGCTCGTGATACCACTATAGGTGATTTGACATATCAATAACAAATTATAAAATGAAAAACGCAGCGGATCAATCACCTATAACCGGATCCATAGAGTCATATGATTGATCAATATATAAACAACAATGGTTATACCTTTGAAGCGTTATCGGTGGAAACAAGTGGTGACAATCACCTACACACAATTTACCCAAGAGACACAAGTGATCAATGGAGATCACCTCTATGTTGATACATACTACACTTTCTTGTATACCCCTTTGATGCTAGTCAATAACCCCGTAACCTTGGAATGCACCTTGAATAAACCAGATTCAAAGTGTTAGATCAAGAAAAACACAAACCCTAGATGGGTTTAATTTTGTGTCGTACAAAAGAATGAGATGAGAGAGGCAGAGATAATTGGTAATAAGTTACTGTAATTTCTTAGTCAAAATAATCACCAAAAATAACTTCGTATCCCCTCCATAATCTCCTCCAAGGCTGACCCTTATTATGGGCTTGAATGGGCTCTCCCGTTTATTTTTCAAGTCCAAAACTAAGTACTTTACTTAGTTAATATAAGCCCGATAGTGATCCCGAGTTACGTAGGTGATTTATATACCGTAAATACAATAAACACAATATATAAAGTGATACCTTAATGTATATGTGTGTGACCCCATTGGGTCATATGTGTCTAGCCATATAATTATTTATTATGACACGAGCATACTCCAACAATGATAAACCGACTCAAATTAGGAAACATACCAAAAAACTAATGTCAATCCAGAAACGAATTTACGAAAAAAACCTTAAAGTTTAAGTCGCTTTCTAACAATTTCCACCGTGACTTCAACTCCACCACATCTTTTAAACCATATTCGATATTCTAAATTTCAAATTCTAAACGCTAGAGATACTAGCCTAATTCCAAACGGACGATTGATTCCTAAAAGCAATCCGAAACAATATCGATCCAAAGCAAACACCGATGACTTCAAAACAAACAATCAAACGTCAACCGACAAATTCAAAACGGTCAACCAAACAAACAAATCGGCTCAAACGATCTTCTACAAAGACAATCAAATTCAGGCAACCAACTTTAAAAGCCCGACGAACGAATGTCCAAAATTGACAAACTAATAAATTCCAAACGATCGAACAAACTTCAAACGACATGATAATTATCAAGTCTTCAAACACCAAATCGAACTTCAAACTCCATATATCAAATTCAAATGACTCACTTATTTGATAAGTATTACGGTCCAAACTTCAAACTTATTATCCATGTATCAAACAAATTCAAGTTAATAAATAACTTAACAAATGGACTATAATAAATCAAACGCCTCAAATATTTATACGGATAATAATTCTAACGACCGACTTACATAATAAGGATTACGGTCCAAATTACAAATACAAATAACAAACTAAATCAATTGTAGAGTATCTTCAAACAAACTGTCGCTCAAAAAGTAAGATTATTGAGCACGACCACAACCCAAACCAATCGAAGCCAACCCTAATTCAATTCCAAGTGATTTCAATTTTTTTAAATTCTAAATTATATTAAACATTAGAAACTAGTTTTAATGCCCGCGCACGCACGGGGCTTAGACATTATGTTTTTTTAAATTACATGTATATTTTTTTTCTGTTTTATATGTTGTGTTATAGAGTATTATTGAAATATATGAAGATAATATATTCATTAAATCTTTTATATATTACGTAGTATATGAACTTGATGATGATTACTAATTTTTTTTATTTTGAATTACCTGTTTTCTGACTCGACATTGTGAGCCAACTAATCCCAGCGAAACAACCATTTTAGGTAGCCCAAAGTCGGCTCAAGTGAACCTTCGATGTGCTTCGGTTGTACAACATGATTTCAGGTCGACAATGAAAAATCCATCAAAAAGTATTCGGGTAGATTTGGGATGTGATTAGATAATGTTAAATATTTGTTTCGAAGTAAGAAATTGTTTACATTTGTTGTATTTTAAAATATAAAGTCTAAAGGTATAAAGTTTAAGGGATTATTTGTTTGTTTTTTAAAGTTATAATAAAACTTGTATACTTATAAATTTACACTTTTAACTTCATATAATTTATTTAAAATTAATTCACTAAAGTTTTATTAATTATCTCCTATTTTTTCAAGTTTTTGTTTTCACAAATTTGACAAATATATTTTTATGTGTTTTTTTTCACATCAGATTTCTCCACCAATTTTTTTCAATTTTGACCAAATTAATTTAATTTTGACTTTTTATTGACCAATCAGATCGCACAATTTTTCCTACGTGGCAAAATCAAATATTCTGATTTGTCCAATTTATTTTCACATAAGATTTAATCTGATAAAAAACTTCGAAATGATGTAATTCTTTTATTATATAAAAGATTGGGAAACGTGTTTATCGATTAAAAAATTCAACATGATTAAAAAAATTCAAATCACTCCACCATTTAATGTAAAAAAAATAAAAAAATAAAAGAATTTTCAAAATACACCCTGAACTTTAACCTATTTACAACTTTTTTATATAACAAGCTTTATTTATCAAATATGAAGCGCGTATCTATCGATTCATTCGGGAAAAAAAATATCGCTGAAAAGATCGTCGAATTGCGAACAAAATGAGCCTAATATTGCAATACTTCTGACATGCGTCTGATTTTATAAAAAATATTGAAGTTTAATATATATTTTAAAATATTTACAGAAAGTCTTTGAGGTTATCGGTTCGTTGCAAGGTGAGTCCCAACGATTGACAAATGGCATTTGGCGTTGTCAGGCCGTTGCAAAAATAGTCCCGTGCGCTCCGCGGCAACGCGCATGTGACGAACCTCGTTCTAAGACATCAATCAGAAAAGCTCTTAAACAATTGACGATTTAACTTAACTTCAACTTATATCTCTGTATAAGGCCCAATATATAATTCCAAACTAAATAACGAATTACCAAACGGGAGGTGATATGCACACCACACAAAGTAATGTGCACACCACAAAATCACATGTGTGATGCATATGGTACAACACCGCATATGCATTCTTGTGGTGTGCACATCACTTTGTGTGGTGTGCATATCAACTCCCTTACCAAACATGAGTACGTACAAGAACAAAACTTGACGACCGACTTCAAAACCAAATCCAAACAATTTTGTTTTCTTCTTTTTCATGGTTAAACTCGGATATCACTTGTTGGTAATTCAAAGACGAACAAACAATCAAAATCAAACAAACAAAGCGGAAACTTTTATTCAAATTATCAAACCAAATTCAAAGGTACCAAACTCTAATTCTAAAAATACAAAGAAAATTAATGTCATTGGTCTCTGTTTATAGGCAACCAATGGCCTAAACTTACCAAAATCCTAAACCAACTCAAATTAGGAAACATACCAAAAAAATAATGTCAATCCAAAAACGAATTTACGATACAAACCTTAAAGTTTAAGTCATTTTCTAACATGGAGCAATCACTTCTGGAATTCCCGTCTATTTGCTTGCTTACTATATTTAAATAATTTGAACATGAGTTGGCTCCGCCGCAATGCGCGTCCGCCTAATCGTTATTTAATAACAATGTGTGAAACATGATTGTATGATACGTACAACGTAAAAAGACGTATGAAAACGGGTGTAAACGTAAAAACAGACGAAAATGTATGAAAATGAGCGAAAACGTGTGAAGGCGAGGCAAATATGTAAAAAACAAACGAAAACGTAAGAAAACGGGCGAAACGTAAAAAAACGCACGAAACGTATGAAACGCATGAAAACGTTAAAAAACAGACGAAAACGTAAGAAAGCGTAAGAAAACGGATGAAAACGAACGAAAACGTAAAAACGGACGAAAACGAACGAAAATAGATGAAAACATACGAAAACGTAAAAAAATGGACAAAACGTCTAAAAACGGACGGAAATATACGGAAATGTACGAAGACGGACGAAAACGTTAGAAAACGTAAAAAAACAGACGAAAACGTAAAAAAACTGACGAAAACGTAAAAAAAACAGACGAAAATGAGCGAAAACGTGCGAAGGCGAGGCAAATATGTAAAAAAACAGACGAAAACGTAAGAAAACGGAAGGAACGTAAAAAACGTACGAAACGTATGAAAACGTTAAAAAAGACGACAACGTACGAAAGCGTAAGAAAACGGAGGAAAAGGAACGAAAAAGTAAAAAAAACGAACGAAAGCGAATGAAAATGGATGAAAACGTAAAAAAATGTACAAAAACGTCTGCAAACGGACGAAAATGTACGGAAACGTAAAAAGACGGGCGAAAATGTAAAAAACGGACGAAAACGTTAGAAAACGTTAGAAAACAGACGAAAACATAAAAAAATAAAAAAACAGACGAAAATGAGCGAAAACGTGCGAAGGCGAGGCAAATATGTAAAAAAACAGATAAAACGGATGAAAACCAACAAGACCCATCTATAATATTATGGGAGACCCAATTAGACCCATCTTTAATCAAAGGGCAAAAAAATACCATCACATAGCCCATATCACTTATTCATGATGTTCAAAAAAAGATAATACCTATTTAGCCCAATTAGAATAAAAGATAATACCCATTTAACCAATGATGTTAAAAAAAAATGTCCAAATAGCCCAAGTTATGACACATGAGTATGATTTGCCACCTCTAATTGTATCGTAACATAAGTATGATCAAAAATGAAGAAATAAAATATCCTCTAAACCACTCAACGAATAAATTAGTTTGACCTGGTGGTGTTATACTATAGAAAAAAAAATCATTTTATTATTTTTAACTTAAATTTAGAACAAAAAACTACATTAAAACTTAGGGTGCTACTATTGGTACCCCCTACCCCACCAAAAGTACAAATGTTTTGTACTTTTGGGTCAGTTTGTCTCTCAGTTTACATTACAGTGCAACACAGTTTTTTATCAGTTTCTGTTCCGTAATTTTTGACAGTTTCATACTTTTGACATGTTAAACTTTATATTTTTCATTTTGTATTTTCCGTGTCACAGTTTTATAACATATACAAAATTATAAAAATAAAAAAAAAATAAAAAAAAAAGAAAAAAACCGGAAAAACCAGGGTGGGTACAAACGGCTTTTTAGGGGGTACCAATAACATAAGCCTAAAACTTAACATTCACGATTACAAGTATTGACATTAAAATTGTGTCTAAACAGTGGCTAACAAATAAAAATTACAAACGCTTTGGTGACCACGAGACCCATGATACAGACTCAGGGCCCCACCATGTTATGATGGAGTTTGTGACGTCTTGCTCTAAATCTCCATCACAAATTAGTCTCGCACCAAACTCCTTCACTTCAACATCATTATCCTCATCGAAACATAATGTAACAACATTCTTTGCTTCCTTCCATTCACTTGTATTCCACGTATAATGTAACCATACCATATATGACTCGTTGATACTTTTTGGCTCACCCTTAATATAGCAACCTCCTAAAGAAGATCCATCAAAGTTCTTTATAGAGTATCCAATTGATTCGCGATGGATTTTTCTCTTAAAAACAACGCAAGTTCCATATCCCCTAAACTTATCATAACACCAATCTGATGGCAATTCAACCTTTACATGATTTCCCATACTTTTATTTGTAAACCACTCTGGGATGCTATTTCCATGATATAGTATATCCATACTCTCAATGGAACTTCCTGGAAAACGGAACAATTGACATCTGTTATCCTGGATACCCGCGTAGTGACGGAAAGAAGAAAATCGGTTTGTAGAGCCTAGGGAAGTTATAGATGAGTCGAGACATTGAGTCCCCGATATCGACAGGTGGCTATCAATGGCAAGATTCGTAAACAATTTTGGACAATTGCTGAGATCACTGTAAAGGCAGGTTCCCCTAATTGAACATAAGGAGGTGCAATCACGTGCACTTAACCTATTCAGGCTAGGTGGAAGTTTGGGCAACACTTCCAGCTTCTTGCAACCATTAATATTAAGAACAAAAAGATGAGAAAGTTGAGTCAAACTTCCAGGCAAGCTAGTAAAATTGTTCCCTGACAAGTATAGATACTTTAGACATGATAAGCCTCCAATGCTCTCAGGCACTTGTTCTAAATTGCAGTAGCTCAGAGACTTTAACATATGTAAACCTGCCAATGAAACTGATCTTTGGGGATGTTGTTGGTTCCATATGAAACCAGGGATTGAATTCCACCCTCTAAACCAAAAGGTTTCAGGCACTTGGTTGACATTTAAGCATCCCTGACTCCCAATAGCCCGTCCGCAGCCTCCCATATTTAAGACAGCAAGCCTCTTGAGCATTACAATTGATGGATGAACTGTAACCAAATTAACACAACCTTCAAGATCTAGCTCTTCAAGATTTGTAATCTCTGAGAAGTCGGGGGTGGTTGTTAGGTTACAACAGTGCCTTAGCTTCATCACTTTCAACCTTCTAAAGCACTGACATAAAAAGAAAAAAGAGACAAGGTTTAGACACCTTAGGTGTTAAACAGGTGATATAACATATGACAAAGTAATTATATTAGACCTTAGGTGTTGTCCAAAGCTGTTTTATGTGGCTGTACGACAGGTCGATGGAAACAATGTTTTCCGGATAAAAATCTGAAGGTAAGAACTTTAAAGGCAGTCCATGCCAATAAAGCAACCTTAATTTATTGAACAACAAATCCAATCTTCCAGAGAAGTTTACTGCAAATGGCTGCCATATTTTAAGGATACGCAAATTTCTCATACGTGTAAGAGCTTGTCCATCTATGAGAATATTTTGACAGTTCTTCTTTCGCATAAGGACTAGAACTTCAACTTCTTTTGTTACCTACGTACAAATAAAGCATCATCAGATTCTACTTCTTTATTAAAAATAAAACAACAAAGGCAATTGCTTATACTCATACCTTGTTTACATCCAGTACATCGTAATCCTTTGATGAAATCCACAATCTTCTATGATTTTGCCTAAATTCTTCACGTATAATTTCCCTTGCCATGCTTTGAATCAATTCATGCATCTGAAGACGATCTTCAGATACTGTTATTAGGAACTTATCAGCTAGAACTTCAATAATAGCATTTGCAGAACACTGAGTGTTGTCTAGTACACTTGCAGAATTCTGTATTATCCCCAATGAAGGCACATGCAATGTCAAGAAACATTTCTTTCTGATCAGATGCTAGCCCATCAAAACTTGGTCGAAGTTTTTGTAGTATATGTGAATTAGGATATGTTTGGAGTCTATCCAATTCGCTTTTCCAAACATGCACAGATTTTTCATACAATAATCGACCTATAACTTTGAGAGCCAAAGGGTGACCTTGCAAATGTTTTACAACATGGGAAGCGAGATCTTTGAAATCTTCCGTAAGAGGCCTTTTGCCAGATGCGTATAAACTAAAGAGCTCAAGAGCTTTATTATCATCTAAAAACTCCATTTCATAAATTTCATGTACTCTATGAGAACTTACCGGCTGTTTATCTTTACCAGTGAAAATAATCAAACTTCCTGGGAAAAACCATGTAGGTGAACCCGCTAGTGCTTCTAACTACTCATGATCATCCACATCATCCAAAACAAGAAGGATTGGCTTACGTGCAATCCTCTGCTTTATCATCATAATTCCTTCACCAACATTTGATATCTTCTGATCTTCTGTTTTCATGATCTTTCCAATCATTTGCATTTGGACTTGAGTTAGGCCTTGTCGTTTTGAGACTCCTTGGACATCTTCACAAAAGCAGCTTCCTTCAAAGTAGATATATATGTGATCATAAATAGCTTTGGCAAGGGTCGTCTTTCCTATTCCGCTTATGCCACATATTCCAATCATGTGAACCTTATCTGACCCAACGAAGCGTGACAATCTAATTTGACCGATATGAAATCTATGCGCCACCAGTTTCACCACACGCAATGGGGGGGGGGGGGGGGGGGGGGGGTTTTCACCAACATGAAAGGGCCCGTCACATAATTTTTTGAGAATTTCTCTGGAAATGGAATCGATGAACTTGGACTCAAACCTGTTAACCATAAAACAGAAAGGGAATAAAAATACAGTGTGTTATAGTAACAGAGATGTTTGTGAGTAAACAACCAACATAAAAATAATTGCACGAAACAAGATATTTACCCATTTGTCATGTCCTGGAGATCACATCCAGATAAGTTAGCCGACGTGGATAAAGCTTCCTTCCAGTTGTCGACCTGTGGTCTATTTGAACGTTGATGTTTGTCAAAAGCTTCAGCATAGCTATCAGTTTGGTGCCTCACCACATCAGGTTTAACATCATAAAAGATAATCCGAACATCATGTTTGGGATTTTGAGTCTGCTTGCACTCAAGTATTTTGGCAAGTTCCTGTAGACACCATGATGAAGAAGCGTAATTTTTAGAGAAGATAACAATCAAAAACCTGGATTCTTGAATGGCTTTATAGAGATGAGGAGATATCTCTTCTCCTTTTGGCAATTCGTTATCGTCTCTAAATGCATGAATTCCTTTTTGCCTGAAGTCGTTAAACAAATGATCCATAAAACTTTTCCGAATATCATCACCTCTGAAACTTACAAAAACATCATTTTTCCACCGATGAGGAATGGACGTAGTAGCCATTATTAACAATCGAGCTGGGTTCATGACAAGTAAAGATCATAAGAAAGAGTAGCCATTATCAATAATCTATAGTAACAAAGATAGTGAAAAGTGAAAACAACTAAAAGCAACCTAAATGTGTGATTTCACAATTTAATCAATATTTAGTATATTTTTAACATTCATTACCGATAAGTTATTATTAAGTGGTCCCTTTGGGCCTTTGGATCAAATAATCTATTATGGTGACTAGACAATACCACATATTTAGTTTTGGCAACATTTCTAAATTTAATAGTATTTGGGAGTATAAATGTTATGCAAAAAATTGCGTAATTCAGTCTTAATCATATTTAGAGTAAACTGCAAAATACATCCTTGTGGTTTCATGTTTCTCATGAAATACATCCCTGATCGAAACTATTAGCAGTTGTACACCACTCGTTGGCAAACGTTTGCCGAAATAACCCATCGTCACTAACTTCGTTAATATTAGTTCTCTCGCACATACTTTGTTTAGTACTAGAATTTTTTGGTCAATTTTGTTAGTACTAGATAGCTTGTTACCAACACACGTGCATTTCTTTCTTTAAAGACAGGGAAATGTACGTTACTTTTTTTTGGTATACGTGGGTTTCCGACTCGACATTGCGAGCCGACTAATCCCAGGGCGACTACCCTGTATTATACTATAAAAATATCATATGTTAGGTGTTTTCTATGTTTTGTGGAAAATTAAATCCCAATCTTTTTTACAAAGCTGAAAATAATAGAAAATGAAGAAATCTTTTCCTCCCACTAAACGCACCCAAAATGTGTGATTGTGTAATTCAATTGTAATCGGTTTATTTGGTATTCTTTATTCTATGTAAGTAACTGGACAAAGTTAGTATTACACATACATACGAGTAATACCTTAGCTATATTCAAATCATATGCCTTAATAATACCCGAACACAATGACCAATTTAAAATGCATTTTGACCTATTATAAGTTGTTTGGTCATTTGACCCACTAGATCTAAGAATCACTTTTAATGCTTTAGAACAATAATAACCACACAAGATCTTTTTTAAAAGATATAATCACATAGAATAGCTACCTAGTTATAACTTATAAGCTGAGCAAATACAAAACGTGACAATATCAAAAGTAATTAATGGAGTATAAAAAGAAGAAGAAGACTTACAGTTTATCAAATGAAAATGGAAGATGCAATGAAGTTACAAAGAGTAAAGACAACCGGGTTGACTCCAAAGTCATTCCACATGTCCAAATTACACTTCTAGTCCCTCGCTTTTTAATAATATGCAATTTCTTCTTGCTACCTTGGTCTTATACGAATTTTTTTGTTGCCTCTCGGTTCACAATTCGAAATAGTTTAAGACACGTTTTTGTACAAAAGGTTGTCTTAATATTTCTTTTTTTACGAAAATTAAACAAAACATGAAGTCAGATAAGTAACTTCGCATTCAGCCGATATCAATACCTTTACAGGTTTATTTGTTGTTGTTTTTTATTAAGGTACACTAAAAGCTACAATTTCAACGGAGAATTGGTCGCATAACTTTTACATCTATAAGTAACTCATGCAAAAATAATTTATGCCAAAGAAATAATATAGGGAAATTCTCAAGAATTGTATTATCAAAATAAACTACAAATCCGAGTCTTATGGCCTTCTCTGCTCTATACTCAGGGGAGCATGATGTCATTACAGCTTGTCAAAGAAAAATAACAACATTACGGCTTGTCGTGTTTATAGGAAATCATTTTACAAGAAAGAGTAAATCACATAACCTCTTGGTAGTCGCCAACTCAAAAATAAGCTACGAGCCTGATAACCAGTGATTTCCCCATCTCTGTCAGAGTCAACTTCCATGAACACTTTCATATACTTGTTAACACCAGCCCGCGTCATTTTTGGCCACTGAGGTAGTGATGTGTTGGGAACTTGTGTTCTTTCTGTATTTTGAGACGAGCTTGTTGATTCGGTCTTGGTAGAGATGGCCCCGCCGACTGTACTGGAGCACCTGTGGGTTGCCTAGTAAAAGCATTCAATGCATCAAGTGGGTCTATCTTGGCTGGAGTCTGGGGCTCAGAAGTTGCAGGAACAATTGCTGAAGAAGCGGGTGGAATGCTTGCAGTTTGTGTTGGCGTTGAGGATGATGACGGTTTGGATATAGATTCGGAAGCAGAAAACAAGTCACCTCCAAACTTTAGTGGCAGATGGTTGAGGAGATGTGAAAGATTAAGGACTGTTAGATGGCTACTTTAGCTTGCGGTTACAGTTTGCCCACCAACACCACTTCTGCCCCAAAGCTAATCACCGGCAGATCACCACACCTAGCCAGAAAACTTAGACCACAATACCCTGTGATGGAGAGGTCCTTTCTGATGGTGGCGACTCTCTTTGGACTGAATTATCATTGAGGTGCAAATTTCTTATGCTGTTAAGATGGATTGCATGAAATTAGCAGGCCCCTGTGATCTTATGCCGAAATTTTGAGTTTGCATTGAATTAACAACCCCAGGCTGTTTTGTAAAAGAACGTGGTGCCATTGAATTTGGTTGAGCTGGAGGCAGACTGCATGTTAATCATATGAGATGGATTCTTGATGTAGAAGGTCAAATTTAATGCCTACGTTTTTTATATTATGGTTGTTAGTTCTCTTTTATTTTGTGCAACAGTTGAAAGCTTAAGGCCGCTCATAGAATTCCTGACAGCCAAGGAAGCCAATGCGGTTCTGATCAGCGTGCTGCCATATCTGCAATCAAATAATATATTATCGGAAGAAACATGACCCAGATGCATGGTTTAACCGTGCATTTTTGTTAAAGTATAGTCCTATAATCTTCTTAAGATTGTAAACATAGTTAGGATTTAAACAGAGATTAAAAGACATACAAGAAGAATGAAAGACCAAATCCCTAAGATCTATCTAATCAATCCCTAAAACTTGTTATTAGAATCCTATATATACGACCTTAGCATCTAATACTGCAGAAACAATAAAGAGAATCAAAAGCTGCAAATCTTAGTCAATCAACGCTAAAGTACATAGTATCCAGCAGTTTTTCGGAATAATGTCTAGCTGCAACAATATTTCCAAGAAGTCAAATGGGCTTAATAGGTCAGAAGTGTCTCAAGCATATTCAAATCCCACAAGCTCATAAATCATTATAATGAAAAGAAATAAATTGTTATTTTAATAGTAATATAGTAATCATATTTGATATATTTGTTATTCATTTTTATGAACTAGTTGGATACCCGCGCATAGCAGCGGTGATAATTATTTTTGACCTAACTCTCCTCGCAATTCTCTACCCGCTAAGTGAGTCCGTTTCACAACACTTCGAATGTATACGTGTCCGTTGTATGTGTTTGTTTGGGTTTCCCGTAGCTTTCCCGCAACACCATATTAACATCAACATTCTCGCATGTAAAAGACTCTCACACAGTCTCTTACCAATTAAACCCTCTCTTCAAATGTATATAATTTTTACAAAACAAGTTTGTATTCAAATTAAGGTAAAAGTTGTAAAAAATTTAAATCAAAATAAAATAAACCCACTAAAAATGTAAAAAACTAAAAATTTATAAAAATATATCAAAATGGATGTTGAATTAAAGAGAATTTTTTTTTTAAAAATATGGTGAAATTATATCATAACAAAAATTAATAGATAAAAAAATATTTCAATTTGAAAATAAGGGTGATTTTTTAATTAAGATGTGACACATGTCACTCTATGATGTATTCTTTTAAAATGAGATGGATGGTCAAGATTGCACCTCCTTATCTTAATTTTTGATGGACCCCACAACTTAAATGCTTTATATAATAGTATAGATATAGATATTACTCATTAACAGTGTTTCTCCAAATACTAAAGAGTGGAGAAGATGATTACTCGTGCAG
>BQNB010102991.1:0-16007 GCA_026074375.1 Tanacetum coccineum | reverse complement strand
TTTGTGCCAAGAATGGTTCATCATGACAGTCACAATCGTGACATATTATCGGTTCCTCAACACAATCTTTATTGATTTCATCAATATTTTTGAAAGGGAATTTTTGTTCATAGAAATTTATATTTTTGCTAACTATTATTTTTCTGGTCTCAAGATCGAGGATTTTGTAACCCTTAGTTCCTGTTAGGTATCCAAGAAAGACCCCTGGTTTCTCACTTTCTTCAAACTTATCTCCCTTTGTGTTGGTGTTTGTAAAATATGCAAGACACCCAAAGACTCTTAGGAAATCGTAAACTGGTTTTTGATTCATAAGAAATTCAAAAGTCTTTTTTTTAATAACTTTAGACGGGAAGCGGTTAATTACATATGTCGCGGTTAAGATGCATTCTCCCCAAAATTGTTTAGGAAGATTTGCATCAAACATTAAAGCTCAAGCAGTTTCGAGCAGGTGCCTGTGCTTCCTCTCGACAACTCCATTTTGTTGGGGAGTGTGTGGGCAAGTGGTTTCTAATAGGATCCCCTTTTGATTGTAAAAATTTAGCATGTTGTTAGATGTGAATTCCCCACCATTATCACACCTTATCCTCTTAATTTGCTTTTCGAATTAAACTTCAACCATTTTGTGAAAATCTATGAGACGTTTGCTGGCCTCACTTTTATGTTTAATGAGGAATACCCATACCGCTTTACTAAAATCGTCAACTATTGTAAGAAAATAGTTGGCTCCTGTATACGAAGGTACCCAATAACCTTCCCATATGTCACAATGAATTAATTGAAAAGGAGCATTGGTTTTAATACAGCTAGAAGGAAAAGGCATTCTGATATGCTTTGCTTTAGCACAAGAATGACAGAAATTATTAAAATTAATAGTGCATGTTTTAATAAAATCGATTTTACCAAGTTTCCCTTTTGATGCATGTTCTTTTATGCCATGTCTCAACTGTGGTTGTCATAGCTCTTCTTCCTTGAACCATCTTCATTCGGTATAATCCCCCTTCGCATCTACCCTCACCAATCAAGTTCTTCCTTTGTAATCCTTGCATAACACAAAAATCAAGAAATAATGATATGCAACACTGAAGGTCGCGACTAAGGCGACTAACGGAAAGAAGACTGCATTTGAAATCAAGAATATAAAGAACTCCATTCACTTTTGTTCCCCCTGTAAGAATGTAGTCCCCTTTCCCTTTAACTGGGATGGAATCCCCATTGGGGATAACAACAGGAGCCTCGAAGTGGGTGGCTTTCTTGTTAACAAGAATGTCAATAAATAAGTAATGTATTCGGTACAACCCGAATCAAAAATCTACTCACCTTCTTCGTCTTCTTTATAGGCCATATTAGCAACGGGTTTTGTTCCCTTGCTATTACCTGTTCTAGAAAAGTGTTTCAGGAAGAGTTGGTAATCCTCGTATGTCAATCCGGGAATGGGACCGGTCTCTGTCTTGACACAAGCAACCTTGCCTTTGTTCTTTTCTCCTTTCTTTCCTGGCCACCATTCCGGGTAGCCGATCAACTTGAAGCAGCCCTCACGTGTGTGACCATCTTTGGTGCATTCGGTGCAGTGTTTATTTCCTTTTTCCACGGATTTGGCTCTACTTTGTTCACAACAGGAGGACCATTGCGCCTTTGAAAGGCCTTGAATGCAGCGGATTCGTGTGGGGTTTTATTTTCATCTCCTGCCATGTTTTAGGTTTGTGATTGATTAAAAGCAAGATTTCAAACCTGCTCTGGTACCATCTTAGATTCGATGGAACAGAAGAAGATAAATGTTTTGTTTATTTCTTGATTCATTCAGAAAATACAACGGATTAAATAGTAATGACATGACCTCTAAATATAGAGAGTATTAATCACTCATAAATGAGGAGCAATCACCCATAAATGAGGATAGCAATCACCCATAAATAAGGATAGTAATCACCTATAAATAACTCCTCTAAATATAGAGATGATTGATACAATTAAAATTGATTGATACTATTAAAAGCAGAAAATCAAATATAAAGAACGATATATATGAAATCTTTTAATAACACCCATACTTACAACCACCTTATGTGTTTTTTTAGCATTAAATGTGTTTTTTATAAACATGAAATGCTTAAACAACACCATAAGATAATTGTTAGCAAATTCTTTTTAAATGATAAAAAATAATTTTCTTTCAATAAAAACAAGTCAAAGTACCAGCGCGTTTTTGCGGGGCGGGTTATTTTTTATTGGTGTGCTTATGCATAAAAACTCGCGCGTTGCGGCGGGGCTAATTTTTTTTACTTAGCGTAGGAGGTTTTTTTTTCGGGCCATTTATTTTAAAGTTATTAAGTACGCACGTTGTTGCATGACATTATTTTTATTTTATTTTTTATTTATTTTGTGCGGGCTTATTTTTTCGGTCTCATGTTTAATAGTTTGGTTTTTTATATGGGCTTTATTTATTGGGCCTCATGGCGCGAGTATTTTTTTTATTTAATCAGTACTTTTGTAAAAAAAAATTCCTATGTTGTGCAGAGCAATTTTTTTTTATATTATTTTGTGCGGGTTTATTTTTTTGTCTCATGTTTAATAGTTTGTTTTTTTATATGAGTTTATGTGTTGGGCCTCATCTAGCAGATATTTTTTTTATCTGAATAAATCAGTACTTTTGTAATTTTTTATTTTATTTTGTGCCGAGTATCTTTTTTATTGCGTATTTACAAAAAAAAAAAATTAGGCCGGCCCAAACTGGGAGCCCAATAAGCAGGGCACTGTAGCGTGAACTGTAGGAGGCAAGAGTGCAACGACGTCGTAATACTTTTCTATTAAGTATATAGATAATGCAATTATTAAAGGAAAGTTAAAAAGATTAAATAAAGAGTGTTTTTTTAATGTGGAGCTGTTGGGCCCTAAGTTGCTCTTTATATACCTCTCCTCACGATCTCCCTTTATAAACAGTAACATAATTGCAAGCCTCTACTCTCCATTAGGTTTGTTGATTTCGAGAAGAAAAAAATGAGCGGCGACCATGGTGAATCAAGGTATCTTCTTTATATTTATTTAGTTCTAGTTAGATCTATAAGTCACAGTGACTAAGTGAGTATTTTGCGTATGAAATCGGGTTTGGGTTAATTGAGGATCTGGTATACATGACATTCATTAATGTGTGTGATTTTTTTTTATATCAAAAAAGTTTGTAAAAATTAATTATTGATTACATTATCTGTTGTATGTATCATTTGATATTAATTAACTAATTTTAGCTTGTCATTCTAAACTTGTTTCTTCTAATCTTTTTTAGTAAAACGAAAGAGGATGAGACTTATGAACGTGTTTACGATGTTGTACCTAAAGATAAAAATTCAAAGGGTGACGATACGAATGTCCATTACTGGTATATTAGGAGGCCACTAGTCAAATTAAAGTTCTACATGAAAAGAGGGAAACTTGTTGGCGTACAAGGCCTAAAAGCCACGCGGAATGAAAAGAACACATATGTAACAGAGATAGTTGGAAAAAGCCATGGAAGCAATAATCAACCCTACGATTTAATCGAAGTAAGTTTTGTTTTATTTTATTTTTGTTATAATATTTGTTTTCTATATAAAGAATTCTATAAAATTAATTTTTATTAATTAGTGTTCACACTAAAACACAAGTAAAACACATGAAAAAAAGGACCATTTGGGCTGGTCCGGACGGCACGACACCCCTAAACACGAGCGGCGGTGTGGCTTTGGTGCCATCCCGCTCCGTTTTCCCGGATGGCTCGAATGATCCAGTTTGCTTAACATGACTCTGTAAGTTCTTATTAATGATTTTCTTGTGTTCTCAAAACAGGTTGATTTGCGAGACGTGGTCACCAATTTCTCGGTGAGCTATTTTGAAGACGGTCACAATCTAGGAATGATGGCAAAACTTTCTATCGAGACAACAAAAAAGACTTACGTTATTGGAGACTCTGGATCGCACCGGGTTTTTGAGCGCAACACTAATGTCCCCGAGGGTACATTCGATGGAATATTTGGTTATAACAAAGGTGGCCGCGAGGGCCAAATCAGAACAATTGGATTCTTTAAGGATACGACAGAGATATTGTAACAACGTTTATGAGTTTCACTTAGCATTGCATTTGTGCATTTAAAAATGGTGGTATAAATTAAGCGTTATTTCTGAACATATTCATTAGTCTTAGTTATATGAAATATATTACTCGTGATATAGAGATCAGGTTCTCCCCAATGGCTTGCAGAACATGCACAAAAAACAACTAAAACAATAACCAACAGTTAAAAACACTTATAAAAAAATAATGAAAACAACCCTTAAAGATCTTTTTCCATTTTCACCATAAATATAAACTTTAATAAAGTTTTAAACTAAAATGTGTGTTTCTTGATGTTTTTATAAATGTTAAAAAATGGGTTTTGATCTTTAGTTTATAATATGAAAAGAGATTTCTTGTGTTGTTTCTTACAGTCAAAATGCAGAAGATAAGCAGAAAATAATAATGATTCTTGGTACAGTAAGCAGAACCAAAAGGCCATTTAATACGGATAGAGGTGGCAAAACGGCGGACGGCCACGGGCACCGGGCAAAACGGGCAACGGGCTAAAACGGGCACGGGCTAAAACGGGCACGGGCCAAAACGGGCACGGGCCAAACGGGCACTTATGGGATAAATGGGCTTCTGAGCGAATCTTATTTATTTTATGTTTTTTACATTTTCGCCCGTTTTTTACGATTTCACCCGTTTTTTTACGATTTCGCCCGTTTTTAAACGATTTCGTCCGTTTTTTACTATTTCATCAGTTTTTCACGTTGTCGTATGTTTTTTTACGATTTCGTCCTTTTTTTACGATTTCGTTAGTTTTTTACGTTTTCGTCTGTTTTTTACGATTTCGTCCCTTTTTTTACGATTTCGTCCGTATTTTTACGATTTCGCCCTTTTTTTTACGATTTCGTCAGTTTTTTTTTTTTTCCGATTCCGTCCTTTTTTAATTTTACGATTTCGCCTGTTTTTGGTTTGTTTTTTTTTTAACGATTTCGTCAGTTTTTTTTCTGGTTTTTTTGTTTTTTTTTTTTTTTTTTTACGTTTTCCGTCCGTTTTTTTTATGTTTCGTCATTATTTTTTTTACGATTTCGTCCGTTTTTTTTACGATTTCGTCTGTTTTTTTACGAATTCGTCATTTTTTTACGATTTCGTCAGTTTTTTTACGTTTTCGTCGGTTTTTTTACGTTTCGTCAGTTTTTTTACGATTTCGTCAGTTTTTTTACGTTTTCGCCCGTTTTTTACGATTTCGTCTGTTTTTTACGATTTCGTCTTTTTTTTACGATTTCGTCCGTTTTTTACGATTTTATCCGTTTTTTTAACGATTTCGTCCGTTTTTTTACGATTTCGTATGTTTTTTTACGTTTTTGTTCAGTTTTTTAATTTTCGCTCTTGTTTTTTTAAAATTTCTTTCGTTTTTTACGATTTCGTCTGTTTTTCTACGTTTTCGTCATTTTTTTATTTCGTCAATTTTTTACGATTTCGTCCGTTTTTTTACGATTTCGCTCGTTTTTTACGATTTCGCCCGTTTTTTACGATTTCGTCAGTTTTTTTACGATTTCGCCCGTTTTTTACGATTCCGTCAGTTTTTTTACGACTTCGTCTCTTTTTTTACGTTTTCGTCTGTTTTCTTACGATTTCGTCAGTATTTTTACGACTTTGTCAGTTTTTTTTTGTTTTCGTCCGTTTTTTTACATTTTCGCCCGTTTTTTACGTTTTCGTCAGTTTTTTAAGATTTCGCCCGTTTTTTACGATTTAGTCAGTTTTGTTACGATTTCGTTCGTTTTTTACGATTTCGTCCGATTTTACGATTTCGTCCGTTTTTTACGATTTCGTTCGTTTTTTTTAGCGAAAGCTCTGGACCTTTGTTTTTGTACGATTTTATCTGGCCGGCGTTTTTTCGCTGTTTAACGTAAAAAAAAAAAGTCGAAATGTTAAAAAAAACGGGCGGAAAACGTTAAATAAAAAAACTGACCAAAATCGTTAAAAAAAAATTTAAAAAAATAAAAAAACAGACGAAAATGTAAAAAAACTGACGAAATCGTAAAAAAAAAGACGAAATTGTAAAAAAACTAACGAAAACGTAAAAAGCAGACGAAATCGAAAAAAAACAAACGAAATAAAAAAAATGGGCGAAATCGTAAAAAATGAGCGAAATCGTAAAAAAATGGGCGAAATCATAAAAAAACTGACGAAATAGTAAAAAACTGACGAAAATGTAAAAAAAACAGACGAAATCGTAAAAAACAGACAAAAACGTAAAAAGCAGAAGAAATCGTAAAAAAACTGACGAAAACATAAAAAAAACTGTTCGAAAATCGTAAAAAAAAGCACGCAATGTTAAAATAAAAGTGGGAGAAACGTAAAAAAACTGGCGAAATAGTTTAAAAAAAAAGAAGAAAGAAATCGTGTAAAAATTAACAAAACTAGACGAAATCGTTGAAAACAACGGGCGAAAACATAAAAACAACGGACAAAAACGTTTAAAAAACTGACGGGAAAACGGTAAAAAAAACAGACGAAAAAAAGGTAAAAAAACAGACACAAAATCGTAAAAAATAGGTATAAAAAACCCTGCCATTCTCTTACGAATGCGAAAAAAATCGTATTAAAAAAACTGACAAATCTGTTATAAAAACTGGAGATCCGAAATGGAAATTGTTAATAATGATCGAAATAACGTGCTATAATGAAAAATATGTCGGGGACACAATCGGTTACTCAAAAAAAACAGGACGAAAAATAGTAAAAAAGTGTAACGTGTGCTCGTAGACCGAAAAACGTAAAAAAAACTGGGCGCGATAGTATCGGAAAAAAAACAGTCGACAATCGTAAAAAAAAACGGGACGAAATCGTAAAAAAATCGGGTCGAATCTCCATGAGACGGGAAATACTCACGTTATAAAAACAGTTTCGTGAAATGAAAACGTATAAAAAAACTCAGTCAAACGAGAAATCTAGTATAAAATGAAGGATTTTAAAACGTGAAAAAATATACAGACTATAAAACTGTAAAAAAAAAAGAATGGATTGATAAGTGAGTAAGCGTAAAAACAAGCGATAAATGTAATAAGTTGTGATAGAGGCTCGAATTCTCTGTAAAGAAAACGCCACAAAACTCGCAAAAAAAAGGGCGTGAAAACCTAAAAGTTATTGATAATAATACACGCTGAAAGCTGGAAAATGGACAGGGCAAAAAGAAAAGTAACAATTAAATAAAGAGAGATCCGTCTTAGTTGCCCTTATTTAGTTGTTTTTTATATGCCCAATAAAGGCCCATTTGTATGGGCAAAAAAGTGCCCATGTGATTTTTTTACCAACATGTCCCATAGAGCCCATCAATAATAATTGTTGGGAAAAAGTGCCTCCTAATTTTTAAAAAAATGTCCAAAAGAGCCCATAAATTAACATATGGGCAAGATTTGCCACCTCTAAATACGGAGTATGAGTAATAGATGAGGGTTTATGTTACTAGAAGTAGTAAGAAAAGGAGTATGAGTAATAGATGAGGGTTTATGTTACTAGAAGTAGTAAGAAAAGGAACTAAATGGTCTTGAAATGAAACAGAAGTATGGCAAAAAATTAAAACCCTAGTCACAATAGTGTACAACTCCTATTGCCTAATGTACAGCATATAGGCTTGACCTTTTTGAATTTGTCTTTTTCTGGTTCTAATAATCAATTTGTGTAGAGCCGCGTGTGATTTTCCTATCTTTATCTTTAAAACAACAAGTTATGTGTAATTCTTTTCCTATCCTTACGTAACAAATTAAGCCACACTTTGGGAAGTAACTGATTATCAACTTGAAAATGAGTATCCTTTTGCATAGTTATGTGTAATTCTTTTCCTAGTTTAACGACTCGTAAAATTCATACGCATTTCTTTTAGTTTCTACTTTTTGAAACACGACATTTTAATATAGAGCGATTTCTACGTTTGCTACCTAATCAATATTTGTATGCATTTCTTTTAGTTTCTACTTTTTGCGTAAAAAGTTTCCTATCAACAACAACAATAAACATGTGACAAGATTTGTATCATGATCTCCATATAATGTTTTGCTACCAATTACAAGTGTTCCACGTCTTTTTGCACTACATGTCATTGTTGAAATTCTAATAACTTTGTTGATTTTTTGTACCTATTCAACTCAACGTGTATATAATATTTCTTTGGCTATTGGTGTATTTTCGTGAATTTCGCAAGTTCATAAATTAGATCTTTTTAGAAAAAAGAAAAATTTAAACGATTTTTCCAACATATCTTTGTAACATGACTACCTATTGTCTATGGAACCAACGGGCATTTGGTCCAATGGTATGGAGGTTTTACCCTCCTAGGCAAGGTCTCATGTTCGAGTCTTGTCTAGGGCGATAGGGGTTTCCTCCCGCGTGTGTAAAGGGAAGGGTGCCATTGCCTTCTGGGCTGGACCCAACCTGGTTGTGTGGGCTCGTTACGCCTTCTGGGCTAGGGGCCATGTAGCCACAAATTGCCGTTCCAAAAAAAACCTATTGTCTATGGAATATTGTCTTTTGTCTATTATTACATTATGTTGCCTCAAAGTTCATGAGTATATATGCTTAGCGGGTCTTACATGTACTTGAAACTAAATACAACTTATCATGCTTAAATCATTACACTGTTGCAAACTTGCAAAATCGATGTAATAGAAAATTCTCTTGGGTAGATTGGCTCAAAAACCCATATTTAATCTCTCTGTAATTTTTTCTAGCATCTTGCTAGTTTAATAAATTTTGCCGTTAAAAAAAAAATCATTTTACATGTCCATGGAACACATGGAGGTTTTGAAGTATCACAACAAAAATAGTACTCATTTCTCAACTAAGTGATTTTAAAATATCTTTATGGTTTTTATATAGTGTTTTGTTTTGTACGGAGTACTACTTATGATGAGATAGATGTTCAAACAGATTTTAAAACTTATTGATGTGAGGTTTAAACAAACATATGAACACATGTTTTGTGAATTTAATAAAAATTACCAAATGTTATTATTCTAATGATTTACGTATGATGACTTTTTATTTATTTATAAGTTCGTATTATACATTTTGTTAATGTTTAGCGTGAAAAAAATAATACATGTGATTTATTTTTCAAATCTTTATGCTTGTAGTTTTTTTATAGTCACACGTGAAATCCGCAGGTCTATAGTCTAGTCTGATATATGTAGAGCTAATTATTTTTGTGCCCCATCCCCCATGGTATGATTCAAAGATTGCTCCAATTTCAAATGGTTTACTCAATTGCCCTCAATTTATTATGCGACTAATGCGACTTATGCAACTTCATTAAAGTATTTAAAAGTGTACTTTTTGTCTCATATTAGTAAATAACAATGTGTAAGGTACTGTTGTTATGCGACTTTGACTATTCTCTTTATGCGACTTGTACTTTTATATTAATTTAATAAAAAAATTAAAAAGTAAAATATTATTCTTTCCTAAAAAAACTTATATAACTTGTACTCATTTTATGCGACTTATTAAGTGAAATGGTATTTTCACTTTTAATTTTTTAAAGATTTTATATTATATTTTACAGATTAAAATAAGTTTGATAAATATAGTATTTTTTTTACTATCATTCTAAAAACACACATACATATGCTCCCCACAGTAAAACCAAATCCCCCAAATCAACTAAAACCCTAACCCCAAAATCAATCAAAACCCTAACCCCCAAATCTAATGTAACCCTAAATTGGTTAAATCACAATTGAATTTAATACCACTGCATTGTATAAAAACCCTAAATCTTAACCCGAAATTTATAATCCCGCTGCATTGTAAAGACTGACGATTACAGTATGGAAGGTATGGATAATTAAGAGGGTGTTTTGGGTTTGCTTATTTTTAAGGTTTACCGAAGTAGATAAGCAGTTTGAAATGTAATTTAGGATGAAATAAGCAGTTTTTGATAGGAACTAGGGAGATTCTTTTGTCAAGGTGCTCATTTTAGCTAGAGTCTTACTTTTTATATAAAATAACTAGACTATAGATCGGCAGGTTTCGCGGGTGGTAATAAAAAAATTATAAATAAAAATAATTGGACTAATAAGACACATGTTTTCGTTTATTAAAATAAAAAATTCACAAGATATATAATGCTAATCTATACACAATTAAAGCATATGGATATCAATAATATTAATTTAACAACTATGGTTAACAAAGACCACAAAGCTTTATGAATCGGTCTGCTCATTAAATCTTATTAGTAAGAATATGTTAAGTCTTAAGCAAATCTTAAACACCAACACCTGTATAATGAACAATTTGATAAGAAACATAAATGATAAAACACTATGATTTGTTGTTTAGCAGCCATAACTACGACAACCTACACTTTGGCTATATATTTTTTAACAATTTTTTCCAACTAAATGAACTCCAATCCAAACAGCAGCAACCCATATTACTTGCGTCCACACCAAATGTCATCCCGCTCCGTTTTCCTGGCTCGAATGATCCGGTATGCGTACCGTGAGTTCTTATTAATGATTTTCTTGTGTTTTCAAAACAGGTTGATTTGCGAGACGTGGTCACCAATTTCTCGGTGAGCTATTTTAAAGACGGTCCCAATATAGGCATGATGGCAAAACTTTCTATCGAGACAACAAAAAAGACCTACGTTATTGGAGACTCTGGATCGCACCCGGTTTGGGAGCGCAAGACTAATGTCCCCGAGGGTACATTCGATGAAATATTTGGTTATAACACAGGTGGCCACAGGTGGCCGCGAGGGCAAAATCAGAACAATTGGATTCTTTAAAGATACGACTGAGATATTGTAATAATGTTTATTAGTCCAAATTTGGTATGAGTTTCACTTAGCATTGCATATGTGCATTTAAAAATGGTGGTATAAATTAAGCGTTATATCTGAATAATTATTCATTAGTCTTAGTTATATGAAATATCATTACTCGTGATATTACTTTTTCACTTTATGAGATCAGGTTCTCTCCAATGGCTTGCAGAACATGCACAAAAAACAACAACTAAAACAGTAACCAACAGTTAAAAACACTTATAAAAAAATACGAGCAATGAAAACAACCAACAGTTTATAATATGAAAAGAGATTTCTTGTGTTCTTTCTTACAGTCAAAATGCAGAAGATAAGCAGAAAATAATAATGATTCTTGATACAGTAGCAGAACCAAAAGGCCATTTAATACATAGTATGAGTAATAGATGAGGGTTTATGTTACTAGAAGTAGTAAGAAAAGAAATGGTTTTGAAATGAAGCAGAGTGAGAATAAGTATGGCAAAAAATTGAAACCCTAGTCACAATAGTGTACAACTCCTATTGCGTAATGTACAGCATATAGGCTTGACCTTTTTTTAATTTTTTTTGAACATACGCTTGACCTTTTTGAATTTGTCTTTTTCTGGTTCTAATAATCAATTTGTGTAGAGCCACGTGTGGTTTTCCTATCTTTATCTTTAAAACAACAGGTTTTTGAATGCAACTTCTCACTCTCCACGTTTCATTTTCTCTCTAAAGAAACACCTCATTTGCTGACAACATCCACACAATATTCGGTCACTATAAATGCCCATCTTAAATTTACATAATCTTCCCTTTTATTTATTTTTGTCTGCTTTCATGAATAAACTTTTTTTTAATAATAATCTTTAATATATTGCTCTAACTTTAACATATATTCTTTTAACCTCATAACATGTAATCTATATACTTTTTAGTCTCTAATTAACTGATATTAAAAATTTACATGTTGGATTTCTTTCTAAAAGTATCTTTGCTTCTAATATCTTAACATAACATTCTAGGCCACTATTTATGATGGTGATAATTTTTAATGCTTTACTTTCGTATTACAGATAACTAAGTAACAAAAATGTTTTTCTTTTGAATTAAACTTATATAATCCTTACATAACAAATTAAGCCACACTTTGGGAAGTAACTTGATGACGCATAATAGGTTTACCAGGCCTCTGGGCCTAAACCGTATTATCATAATGGACTCCAAGCCCAATTAAAAACAACGGAAGAAGCGATGGGCCAAGATTAAGTCCAGTCCCGTACTGGCATGGCCCGGAAGAGTTAAGCCGGACGTAACAAGTCTTCCGCAGACCGAGGTGTCTGTGGAAGGGAATTCATGTCCGCAAGAACACGATTACTACGGACCCTTGCCAGACAAGGGGCCCACTTCGGCCCACTAATAGATATAAGCGAAATACTAGGAAAACCTAGTATTTCGCTCACCTATTATAAATAGGACCTTTGTCACATCAAAAGGTACAATTCTCTCATTACATTTTCACACACACATTCTGACATTCTCTGACAAAACATGAATACTTACTCTCACGCCGAAGTCTAATTGTGGGGTCCGTCCTCACGGTAAGGCTAACGGTTTACATTTGATTGTGCAGGTATTCATTTTATTACTTGGTTTAGTACAAGCTCCTGATTATTGGCCCATCCCAATAATCATCCTAGATCCATCCTTTCTAGCCCATAACATTTTTTGTACTAACAAGTTGGCGCCATCCGTGGACCAGAATACAACTGCGTTCTACAAAAATACTCACCATGAGCAATCATGAACATTCCGCCCCTAGTCAACCCACGTCTGCCGTGTGGAACACAGTGGGGAAAGAAAAAGAGCCAACGCCGCAAGATCGAGGTGGGCCCGCGTCCGACGCTGCCCTCCGAGAGTTTTGTGACATAAACTACAACCAATTGTTGTCTATCATAGCGGAAAAGTTAAACAAGGAGAAAGAAAAGAATGAAAAACTGAAAGAAGTGAAAACTAGACTTCACTTTGACAGATCCACCGGAACGTCATGATATTCCGAGACAAGAACAATGAGCACCAGTGAATACGAACAAAAGCATAGACCTAGGCGCTCACGCAGCCCAAGGCCTAGCCCTAGTGTATTCTCCAGACTCAAGCGTGACCGATCAAGGTCACCGAGGCCAAAAGAGAAAGAACGAGGTGTATTCAAAAAATTGGGAAGCAGAGGGAGTGTGTCCGCATGCTCCGATAGCCACAATCAATCCTTTCATTCGAAGTACACAGACGCCTTCTCGAAAAGTGAAGACAGTGGTGGCGGGCACTGGAAGTCAAAGTCAAGAAAGAAGAAGTCAAACGGAGAAGAAGACGATCTATCCCAGCCATGGGTGTGTGAAGAAACAGATCCCTTCACGAAAAGGATCCGTTACTTTGATTTTCCAAAAACAAGAATGCCCAGCCATGTCAAGACTTATGAAGGAAGCGAAGACCCGGAAGATCATTTGAAGATCTTCCAGACAGCCGCAAAAACAGAGCGGTGGGCTATGCCAACTTGGTGCCACATGTTCAACTCTACGTTAACAGGAAACGCAAGAGTATGGTTCGATGACCTTCCGGCTGAGTCGATAGATGGCTATGATGATCTAAAGAAAGCATTTTTAGAAAATTATCTTCAGCAAAAGAAGTGCATCAAAGATCCCATTGAGCTTCATAATATTAAACAATGGGATGTAGAGTCTATGAAAGATTTTGTGAGAAGGTACAAGTTGGAAAGTAAGGACGTTAAAGGAGCACCAGAGTGCATGAGAATCTCAAGATTCGTGCATGGGATCACAAACCCTAAGCTCATAAAACATCTCCATGACAAAATTCCAAAAACGATGGATGAAATGATGAGAGTAACTACCTCTTTCCTCCGGGGAGAAGTAGCGGCATCAAATCATGAACGAAAGAAGTCATTTACACCTTGGAAACAGCATGAAGGTAATCAAAAGCAGAACTTCCGAAAAGGGAACTTCCGGAGCCAGCAGAGGCCGGAAAGGAAACAAGACCGGTTTACACTTCTAACAAAAACTCCGAAAGAAATTTTCGCCTTAGAGAAGGGAAAATTCAAAACTCCGCCACCAATGACAACCCCGGTTGAGAAACGAAATCAGGCTAAGTTCTGTGAGTTTCATGGTGAAGTAGGGCATACCACGGATGAATGTATGCACCTAAAGAAGCAAATAGAGGAGATGCTCAAGGCAGGAAAACTGTCGCACCTAATAAAAGAGATTAAACAGAGCAGCAGGAAGGAACAACCCAAAGCGGCAAAGAAAGGGGAAACTTCTGGGAAGGACAAGGCACTAGCTATCCTAATGGTTCAACCCTGGGAAAGAATAGCAAGGCAGAAGATCACGCAGAGTTTCTCCCCAAACACAGAAATATTCTTCCCACCATTGGGCGAAGATGAAGGAACGAAGGGTCCGATGATTATTGAAGCAGAAATAGGGGGTCACTGCGTACACCGTATGTACGTGGATGGCGGATCAGCCTCAGAAATATTATATGAACACTACTTCAGCCGTCTCCGTCCGAAAGTCAAAAACCAGTTGGTACCGGCCACCACCCCTTTGATCTGGTTCAGCGGTGAAATAATATGGCTAATAGGGAAAATACAACTACTGGTAACATGGCTAATACCCGAGGGTATTAGCCCACAATCATTGTAATTTTCAAGCGTGATCAAACAAATTTAGAATTGAATGATTAAGAAAGTAAGAATTACACGATGTCTTCTATAGAATTATGGTTGGTGCTTGACCTTGGCTGCTCCTTTTCTCTTGGAAAACTTAACTTCAGAGTGTATGGTACGAAGAATATAATTTTTACACACCGAAAACTCGTTTTTGAGTCTCGTATTTATAGTGTTTGAATAATTCCTCGATACGCCGTATGGAGTAAGGTGCATACGACGTATAGGGTTAATTTCCTTGGAGTTCGCGATAAGATCAAATCAATCAAGATTAATTGCCATCAATCACATTAACTGCAGATCTTTGACTGACGACCAGTTGTGCATATGACGTATAGGTGAAGAGTGATACGCCAAATCAGGAATTGATCTTTTACGCGTATTCTTGTGATAAGCTGGCGTTGATACGCCATATCTTCTTTGCTAGATACGGCGTATAGTAGCAGACTGAATGTTTCTTCAAATGTCTTCGTTTTAGCTCCATAATTGCGCCTTTTAGCTTCTTCTTCACAAATCACTCCATAATTACTGCAATCATAAACTTTAAGCAATTAAGTACCAATATCTTGTAATAATTATATAAAAGTGGGTAAAATATACGGGATAAATGTTGGTAAAATATGACGTTATTTGATGATATCAAATATCTCTCTACTTGAATCCTACTTATCCTCAAGTAGACTTTAGAATAGTTTTGAAAATGTATCCCAACCGAGGTTAAGGATTTTTCCGTTAAGTATTTTTCTTGTTCTAACCACCTATACAAAACCAAGCACCTCATAAAATATTGGAATGAAAACACTCAGATCACTCAACTAATCTAGGGTGTAATATTTAAGTGGTTCGCTCATTTTGCTCGGTCGTGATTAGCTTCATATCATAAGCTTGGCAAGGATACACATCTCCACCACTAGAGCTAAGGAGTAACGAGTCAAATGGTAAATTAGGTTATTATGAATAGGCTTAGGGTTGATCATTCTTTAATCTTTTAGGATGAAGAATGATATAGGGTATGGAGCTTCTAAGTTTCACCAACGGTCGTCATCCAACAAGGCTGCTAAGACATGTATACATGGCCGTAACGACGGAATAGACATCCACGCTCGTACACATCCTCATTTGAGTAGATCCTAAGGTTAGTAATCAAGAAAGGGAAGCAAATGGTTGTTAAATAAAATATATAAAACAAATAGATTAAAGCCAAAAGATAAGGTACGGTTGCTAGTGACTTTTCCAGACCGTTCCATGACAAAGACTTGAACATATAAACAAACGCCTCGATCATAGAAATGACAAAGACAACCTAAGTTGGCGTTCCCATAACGGTCAACTTCCCTTACATCCTGAATTTTATATACTTTACAAGATAAGTGGTGATATCGGCCGCTTTTTACAATACTTTACATCGTTGATTTTTGCACATTGCACGTATCAATGAATAATCGATCATT
>BQNB010102990.1:0-24125 GCA_026074375.1 Tanacetum coccineum | reverse complement strand
AGAATATAGTGGAAAGTTAAGCGGTGCACACAGAAACATGGACAACCCAAACGTTGCACAGGCCACAAATACACTAAGTGAACCATATTATTAAGCCCACACAAACCCCATCAGCCCAAAGTTGGTCAAAGTTGCAGTCAGACGTTTGTGGATTAGTATAGAGATAAATGGTTTAATAAATGATGAACCAATAGAAGAACAGTAGCAGAAACAAACAAACAACCAAAAAATAGGTGTCGACTGGTTATATGGAGAAACCAACGATCGACCCTAAAAACATATAAATGTCGACTGGTTAACCTATTATACCAACGATCGACAAACCGAAACAAACCACACGTGTCGACTGGTTATCGAATAAACCAACGATCGACACAAAGATGAACAGGAAGATTGATATAGCGGAAGAGTAGTGTTTTAGGGTTTTGGATCTACGATGGCTGATACCATGTAGGTTAATAAAGTGTTTCGTGTATTCCATATTAACATTCAACCGATACATATAGGTGATAGGTTGGGCTTGAGCCCAATACAAATAATAAGATAAACCCAAATAATAATATAGACTAACAATACGAAAACTACTATTAGTATTCGACAGCCTTTAATATTGCATTTCCTTGGCAGCCGCAATTAGCTAGCTACTTCTAAACATCTTAGAACTCAATGAAGTCGTTTATACAAATCAAATCCCTTGCAAAACTCATTTTAATTTGAAATTTCTACCAACTATATATATGAATTATATTCAAACTTATCGGCTCTAAACTATTATAAATTCACCCATCCAAATCTTGCATATAATGATAATTTTGAAAAATAAAATATTAGTCCATTTTGTGGCACAAGTACTATTGAATTGTAATCATAGAACAAATGAATATTAAAGGAGTTAACTATAGAGAATGAGAGTCACATGAAATTTGATTATTACCAAAAATACGCAAGCATTAGCTGCATGATCCACACATTAGGCAATAAAGATTTGAGGATAAAAATTATAAACAAAATGAGGAATACCACATTCAGACAATATTTTGTGTACGTAATGTAGATATGTTTGGTGCACAACCACTAATTTTCTACAAATATTTCTATTAAATATTTAGAAATGTGGACGTTTCTATACTTTGACTTCATATAATCACATGAGCAGAAAAAAGTAGCTATGCAGACCATCACAGAAATTGGTCCAAGTTAAGCCGTAGAACTAAGTTATTATATTACACATGAGGAAATTAAAGTCTATATTCACAATTTTCTCATTCAACAAAAAATGACGATAAAAGAATTTCAACTATAGGAAGATGACTCTTGATCAATTAAAATGACTTGCGCATCATAAAAATGATTTATGTCATTAAATAACAATGTATTTTCTTTCATGTCCAATTTAAGTGTGTAAAGCAAAAAAATGTTTTACTTAATGCTACAAAATTTCAACTAAGTGTTTAAATATCCACACATTGAGGATGTGTCATACATCATAATACGCCACGTGTCATTGTTCTTTAGGTGACACTTTATTAACGTGTGCATATTAAACTTTGACCTTAAATTATTATTTTTGTGTTATATAATACTTGATGAAAATTATACTAGGGATGAGCAAAACGGACCGCGGACCGGACCGGACCGGAAAACCGGCCCGAACCGGACCGGACCGAACCTATTTCGGTCCGGTCATCGATCCATCCTTTTCCTTACTTTCGGTCCTCGGTCCGGATCGGTCTTACGAAAAAACCGGCAATTATGTTTTGTTGAACCGGACCGGACCGAAGACCAACCCCGAACCGGACCAACCCGGACCGAATCGGACCATTTCGGTCCGGTCTTCGGTCCCGTGTTTTGGCCAAAGTCGGTTTTGGTCCGGTCCGGTTTTGGTCGGTCCGGTCCGGTTTTCAGACTGTGAGCACCCCTAAATTATACTAATGAAAATACATTTTAAACTCAATTCATTCATATATTTTGCATCAAGTATTATATTATATAAGAAAAAAAAATTAAGGTCAAAGTTGAATAAAAAAAAATTTAAAAGTAAAAAATGAACAAGTAGATTAAAACGGAAGGAGTATTATTTTGTAACCTAAACCCTAACAAAAATCCTACACCTAAATAACTTTCTTTGTTTTGTTTTGTCACTTTAAGCTAATTATAGAATTTTTGAACCTCTATATTATATACTACTTTCGTCTTAAAATTATTGTCCATGTTTTTTTTCGTATGTCTCAAAATTATTGTTTACTTTAAAAAAAACTAGTTAGTTTGTTTAAGTTTACTATATTACCCTTAGTCCAAATTGTTATTTACAAAAATAAAAGAAACAATAATTAATTATTAAGTGGTAAAATTGTCTTTTTGTGCTTTCGTAAAAGCTAAAGCAGTAATTAATGCATTTTTCTTAAACTATGTATTTATTGTCTTTGAAGAATAATTTTGGGACGGAAAGAAATACCAAAGTAACTTGATCTTGTGACACCTATTTTTTTAAAACGACAAAAGAATATCAATTACTCTGCATAAAACTATCAAAAAATCAAAATAAATAAATAGAAAACCCGATATCATAAATGTTTAATTGTCTCTTGCTAATGAAAAAGGTTGAAAAATGATACGAACCTCCCATTTTATGTTTGCAAACTTTGAACAAAAGTTGTATACGATGAGTTTTATGTTTCCTAGTCATGTCATATAACAGCATGCTTATGTATTCCAGCGATGAGTTTCACCAATCTCATCATTGAACATCGTATTAAAAAGCTAGCGTACTATATCACACTATCTAAGTATCTATAGGGCCGCTTTTTAGGATGTGAAAGATGGACGGCACAGGATCTTAAAAATTTTAAAGGCCTCAAAATTTGTTCCGCTAACAATTATATGCATGTCAGCATGTGTACATATATTTTTCTAGAAGAATAATGTATTTAGATGAGAAAATATCTTAAATGAGACACATGTTAAACGTTTAAATAACTAATTTTCAGTATGTCTTATAGACGGAGACTAACATTTTTCCTCAAAAAGCTCAATATGTAATTTCGTTAAGGGCCTCAAAAATTTCTAAAATTTAAGAACGCCCTGAGTATCTATAAATGTATGAATGTCTTAGGATTATTGACGTTTGTAGGTAATCTATAAATAACCTGGTTGGAAATCATATGACCATTTATTGACATGATATTGTTGGAATATGAACAAATATAAATTATATATGTCCGGGAATTATTCGAGCATATGGGGACGCACACGTTAATATGTAGAACGATGTTTTATATATTAAAGTAATATATATTAGTGATTTAGCAAACAATTGATAATTACATTAGTTAGTTGTTTAAATGTTGAACTAAGAGGACTAATGTGTAAAACCGAGAAAAAGGAAGGGTCGGGTTGCCCTTTTCCTTTGGGCCGGCCGAATACCCCCTCCATAAGGAGGTGGGATTGCTTTCTTTTCTTTCAAGTTATAGAGGTTATATAAAGGGATTCAAGGGTTCATTATTGATGTGTGTTTTAAGAAAATAAACCCTAAATCTCTCCTACCTCTCTCCCTTCGTTTGTTCGACCGAACCCCACAAAGGGTTTTCGGTTTTTGGCTTTTGGTTCGATCCAAAGAAACCACAAAGGTTTCCGGTTTAGTTGATTGTCAAGATACGATGTTTGTTTGCTAAACCACTACTAGTACTAGCATACTTCATTGTTTGCTAAGAACGTATTGTGTATGACGAAGTAGAGGGATTATTTTTTTGATCCTTGGTGGTTTCGCGTGGTATTATACACACGCGTATATTGAAGGCGGTGTAACGTTTATTGCTATAAGCAGTCTAACGTTTCTTGCTAAAGGTATATCTTCAATCCCTTGTTAATTATAAGTTCTATACGTGTTTGATCTTTCCGCTGCGTACTCGTAATATGTTTAATTGTTAATCAGATCTAAAATCCCAACAGTGGCATCACGAGCCAGTGTATATGAATTTGTAATTACAAGAATAAAATTGGACAAACAAATTAGTGTTCTTGATTAATTTTTTAAGCCCTTTGGGTGTATTTATGCATCAAGATTCGATCTTTATGCATCAAGATCTAATTTTTATTGGTTATTAAAATTAATTAGACGATTTATAGGTTGTATGCAATTTTATGAATAAAACTTGATGTGTTTAAATTGTTAATTGATCCCGGTTTTATGTTATAATTAATTGTTAATTCGATATCCATGATAAATACATGCATATTTTATCATGGAACGATATATGATATTAATCTTGTTAATTGTTAAAATTATTATGCAAATATGATGATCAAGACCAAAAACATAGAACACTAAATTTATGTGGTTTCGATCCACGACTTTAAAAGCTAGGGAAGACCTTGGCATGTCTTAATGGGGCCTAAAAGTTAATCTATGTGCTATGTGGTGTATATTTGTATAAGGCTTACGCAATCGATTATGTCGATGGATGTGGCCGGAGTTTATAGGACGAAGGAGCCTTATATGAATATATGCATGTTTTAATTATTAGATAATTAGGATCATATATTGATATTTGCATGACTTAATTATTAAGTGTTATTTTTAAATAATTGTTATGTGAATTAGTTTTGTGTTTATATTGTTTTATTTTAAGTTTGACTTGTGAGAAAATAAAAGGGTTTTTCGAAAAATAAATATTAAACATGACTAATTATTATGAAATCAGATTTATTATGGATTATTTATAGTTCATAACGTGTTTTCCAAATTAAAGTTTTATTTGATTGGTTAAAATTGGATGCTATGGACTTATGAGAAGTATGGCTCATCCACTAGAATAAACTACAAGAGAAGTTTAAGGCGGAGTGGTCAACATTCTTAAAGAGTTCAGGTTTTTAATATGCTTCGCGCTGACCTGATTCTCCGCTTCTTTGTGCGTTCGATTGGAGTTATCGTGAACCATGACATGTCACTACAGTATACACGTTTTCCACCATTCATTAATCTTTATATTTGAAAACACGTTGAATCGTCAATTTTAAAAAGGTAACGCTATTTATACATTAGATGTATAGAAAATTTATGATACCGTAATAAAATAACTAAATTGAGTAAAGTTTTTTATTAAAATTTATGATACGAAGATGTATGCATGCTTCTTCGTACATATTTGTCACGACAAATATTATATCTTTTTTAAATAAGTTATTGCCATCCGATTCGTAAAAACACTTGTAGATGCTTTTTACTATGTGTGAGACGTATGTAGATCGTAATCCCAAGGTGATTATACACTTTTTCATGAGACGTGTGTTACATAATCACAGTTTTTGATTGGACGACTTAATCGGTCTATAGGTGAGACCTTAGATCGTGGGATAGATGGGATAAACATGCTTACTAGAATATTATTGTAATAAAGTAAGTCCCATAATGTTTTAAGAATTGCACCGGTGGCAATTATTGATCGTCAATTACCTTTTGAGTACACCATCACTAGCAGATCAACTGATGTGGTGGTGATACGTCAAGTAGGATCCTAGTCTTTAAGAAAATTAATTGTTTATTAAACATGGGTAGTTAATTTTCTTCAAGAAGTTTTATCGAAAATACTAATTCTTGAACTTTACTATGTTTTGTAAATGGTACTACCCGTCTAAAACATAAACCATTCGGCTTTCAGGTCGATGTTTGAAATTTCTGAAAACAATTTCAATGACTGGTTTTGTCAACTTAAGATGGTCTTGAGAGTTGAAAGGAAATTGTTTGTTATTGAACAACCTATTTCTCTTGCTTCACTTACCGATTCTGAGTACTTGAGCAGTGGAATGCGGTATATGATTCATAATAAGGTAGCTTGTCTTATGCTCGGAAGTATGACTCCTGAACTTTAAAGACAATTCGAAAATTCCTCACATTATGAAATGCTTCAGGAGCTTAAATCCATGTTTGAGAAACAAGCTAGAGTGGAGTGGTTTGACCTAATCCAAACTTTCCATGGTTGCAAACAGGATGAGGGAAAACCAGTTGGCCCATATGTCATTAAATGAAGAATTATGTGGAACTGGAATGTCTTGCTTATGTGCTCTCACAAGAGCTTAGTGTTGGTTTAATCTTGAATGGCCTCACTAAAATAAGCATAACATGGGGAAGATAGTTGGTGAACTACATGTTATGCTCATTGAGTATGAAAAGGGTTTACCTAAAAAGGCTGAAACACCACAAGTAATGATGATTAAAGGTGGTAAAATCCAGAAATCTAATAAGAAATCGCTTAAAGCTAAAGGTAAGGGTAAAGCTAATGGCAAAGGAAAGGATAAACAAGTTTATATCCCTAAGCCTTCTGCTAAAGAGCACCCAGTTAAGGATGACACATGCCACCACTGCAAAGAGGTGGGTCATTGTAAGAGGAATTGTCCTGCTTACCTTGCTGAGTTGATTAAGAAGAAGAAGCAAGTTGGCACTGCCAGTTCTTCAGATGTCTTCATAATATAATTATTTCCTTTCCCTACTAAATCCTAGGTGTATGACACTAGTTGTGGTACTCATATTTGTAACACAAGACATGGTCTTGGAAGAGTAAGAAGGCTGAAACAAGTAGAAGCTATTGGAAGTTTTGACTTGGTTTTGCCTAATGGCCTTGTGATTTGTTTAGACACTTGTCATTGTGTACCTTCTATACTTAGAGGTGTTGTTTCAGTTCATCGTTTGGTAGAAAATAGATTTGTCCAGCGTTTTACATATTTTGGAATTTCAGTTTCTAAGAATAATGTTCATTATTGTATTGCTATTCCTAGTAATAGTGTTTATGAAATTGATATGCATAATCTTGTACCAAATGTTAATTCTATTTATAATGTTAGCACTAAAAGAGCCAAACATAATTTGGACTCCACTTATCTATGGCACTGCCGTCTTGCTCATATAAGTAAGAAACGTATTGAAAAGCTGCAACATGAAGGGCTTTTAAAATCAACAGATGATGAGTCATTTGATCAATGCGTATCTTGTTTATCGGGCAAGATGACTAGGAAATCGTTTCCACATCGTCCCGAAAGGGCAACTAATCTTCTTGGAATTATACATACTGATGTGTGTGGTCCACTTATACATGTGTCAAGACAAAGTGCTAGCTACTTCATTACATTCACGAATGATTATAGTCGTTATGGTTATGTTTATCTTCTTAAACATAAACATGAGGTCTTTGAAACATTCAAGGTATTTAAGAATGAAGTGGAAAATCAACTCGGGAAGACAATCAAGGCTCTTCGATCAGATCGAGGTGGCGAATACATAAGCCAAGAGTTTAAAGATTATCTTAAAGCTTGTGGAATTGTCCAACAGCTTACTCCTCCTTACACACCACAACATAATGGGGTGTCTGAAAGAAGGAATCGTACTTTGTTAGACATGGTTCGATCTATGATGACTCTTACTACTCTGTCGTTATCCTTTTGGGATTATGCTCTAGAGTCTGCAACACGCATTCTTAATATGTGTTCGTAGAAATATTACGATATTTAATCTATACATTCTCTTTATGTTTTGGTGATGACAAACATGCAACTTATAACACATAACGTAAAGTGCTTAAGTTACTCGTAATCACTAATCATCAATTCGTCAACATCTTTCGACGTCTCAAGTTTTCTTCAACAATAAATTTAAGTTCGCACCCGACGTAAATCACTAAAGGTATGAACAAACAAACTTTAATTTGTTGAATGATCAAAGAAATTTTTTAAACCTTACATTTATAAAATGGGACAAACATTTTTAAAAATATATACAAAACATTTTTGTATTTATAAGAAATGTTTTATTCAAAATAAACATTTTGAATTTCAAATTTTCGGACCTAAAACGGCTAGAAATGGTCCAGTAAACACCTCCCCTGAATAGGACAAAAAGGGAGCGTCTGAATAAGGGGCGGCCCCCTTAATTACATGGGCGGCCCCCTTAAAATTAAGGGGGCCGCAACCAAGAGTCATTGTAAACCCATAAAATGAGTTTTAAAAACCTTTAACTATCATTAACTCATCCTTACTATTCTTCATAATGTACGAGAATTACAAAGCTAGAAACCCTAAAAAGCCTTATATGAAACCCGTATATTCCAAGCCAGGGCTTATTCTTTCAAGTTCAATCTATTTTAGACTTAAACCAACGCCCAAACTTCGATTGATAATACATTTACAATAAGCCCTAGATCTGTATTCCAACAGTTCCCAATCAACAATATATCGAAATATAAAGCCTAAGAAACTTAAACGAGCCCTATGTAAACCACTCGACCTTATTTACTTTTTATTTTTAACCCGCTTTAACCCAAACCACTTGCTAACTTTTATTAATTACTTATTATACAAACCGTAGATCATCTTTTAATCACTTCTTGATCAAGTGTATGCGAAATAAAAAGCCAAAAACAAAATTCGAACCTTATGATCTCATATGACCCCGAAACTCCTCTTTTGCAATATTGACCCCTTTTAAAAAAGGATTTTCCATTGCAAAAAAACTACCCTAACTTACCCACATGCATCCTAAGTTGCTTAATCAGCTACTACAACAAATATCTTCATTTGTTTTTGATTAAAAAGCTTCACATGTGCTCTTGTTCTTTCTTTTTAAGTCATGGCACCACAAGGACTCCAACACCAATTCAATCTAGTTCCTAGACTTAACAAATCACCATATAGCCTCTCCTAGTCACCCTCTAGACCCTCCACACATCCATGAACAGATTCCAAGTATTCCTTAACTCCGTTGCCTTCAAACTACTATAAATAGGAACCTAAATCATTCATTTTTCTTCATCCCCCACTTCCTCCTCTATAACCCTTCATAGAAGCAATCCTTTGCTCTAATAGATCCTAAGTGATCTTAAGAAGTCTCAAGTACAGAAAGGAAGCAAAAGAAACCAAGAAACGAAGCCCGGGAGTCGTTATTCTAGGCGTACGAAGCCAAAAGTCCCGATTCTGACCCGTTTCCAAGCTATAAGCTCAAACCAGGTTCTCTAAGCTTATGTTCTGCTTTCATAACGTCATAATGTTCATATGATCTTGCTAAAATCATAATATAAAGCTTTGAACTTAAAAACCTAAGTGTTATGCCTTTTTGATCCAAAACCGTACACCCGAAACCCTAATTTCATGTTTTTACTTAAACTATGAGCTAAACTTGTAAACTATTGTTATAATCTATCCTAATAAGCTTATATAATGTTAAAATAAGTGCTTTGATAAGTCATGAAAGAATTTAATCTTAAAACCCGCGCGTTTTCATTTTAAAACCCTAATTTGACCCGTTTTACTTCCTAGCTTAACGAATCGTTAAATTAAACTTGTGTTATGTTAAAACTTCATATTTTAGTTTATTATAACTTATAAATGTCTATTGAAATGTTAAAATAAGCTTGCATGGCAATTTGGACATGTTTTGTAATTATAATCCATGCAAGGGGTATATATCGTAAATTTCAGAAACTTATAACTAAAAGGACTAAAAGTGTCATTTTATCAAAGTTATAACTATAGGGGTCTATTATGTCACTTTTCAAAGTCCAAGGTTTACTTGGTATATCTTTCAAAGTTGAAGGACCAAAGTCGTAAAAATGCAAACCCTAGGGGTCTACTTGCAATTTTCCAAACCCCAGGGTCTAAAATGTAACATTTTGAAAAAGTATAAAAACACATTCAAAACATTACCAGACATAACTTTAATTAACGCTTGACGTGCTTAACATTTCCAGATATTGAATAAAACGCTTAAAACCGATCATCCGGAAGCTATATTGTACCACAATACTAGGGAGCTTCATATTAAGAGGTTTCATCTTGGTATTACGTTCTGACTGAGTTGTTGGGTTTACGATTTAAAGTGCCCTAGCTCCTCAAACGTTTACTGAATGACTTCTGAATTATGATGGCCCGAACGGTGATACAATAATTCCAAACTCTTCAATCAAACTCATAACTCTTAAAACTAAAGTTCTAGAGTACAATCTTCCTAAGACTCAACATATTTACTCAGGTTGCGTGACGTGGCTGTTTACTATCATTTTACTATATCAACCTTCCCTGGTTAAGATTGTGATAAGGTCGTCAGCTTTCATTTCAGAATATTTATTACATCTACCTACCAGGTGAAGTTCATAACCTCGCCTTTACTTATTTACATGTTTTATAAACCCGCGAGGGGGATACATGCTTGTTACAAACTCTTTTACATACTCGTTTATCTTATAACAATGTGATTACTTTTCAAAGACTTAGTGAAGTTCATAACCTCGCCTTTACTTATTTACATGTTTTATAAACCCGTGAGGGGGATACATGCTTGTTACAAACTCTTTTACATACTCGTTTATCTTATAACAATGTGATTAATTTTCAAAGACTTATTGAAGTTTATAACCTCGCCTTTACTTATTTACATGTTTTATAAACCCGCGAGGGGGATACATGCTTGTTTACAAACTCTTTTACATACTCGTTTATCTTATAACAATGTGATTGCTTTTCAATGACTTGGTGAAGTTCATAACCTCGCCTTTATTTATTTACATGTTTTATAAAACCGCGAGGGGGATACATGCTTGTTACAAACTCTTTTATATACTCGTTTATCTTATAACAATGTGATTACATTTCAAAGACTTAATGAGTTCATAACCTCACATACTTTATAAACCCATGATACCTGCAATAAACCATGAATGCAAGTGTTTTCTAAACTATATGCTATCCTGATATATTATTGCCTAAGTACATGAAAATATCTATTTGGGTAATATCTCCTAATATCTCTTTAATATCTATTTGGGTAATATCTCCCAATATCTCTTTAATATCTCTTTAGGTAGTATCTCCCAATATCTCTTTGGGTAGTATCTCCCAATATCTCTTTAATATCTCTTTGGGTAATATCTCCCAATATCTCTTTAATATCTCTTTATGTGATTCATGAGTTTAGGGTACAGGATGTTTTAGATTTTTGGGACCTGACTGCATTTTGTAAAAACCTCGATTATAATGAATGATAACTAAAAAATTTTCCAACAACCGTCCCCCTTTTTAAAGTTGTTTACTATGATTATGATGTTGTATCCATGAAAGTAATACCCCAGATTACTTTCGCTGCTATATAGTAAAAATGGGGTGTTACAAAAAAGCTATGATGTATTATTAGTATTTGGATAATGGTATATTAAAAACCGATTGTTATTTTCTTTTTGAATGAATTAATATACGTGGTATCTTGTTTTCATTTTATAATAATTGTGTCCTATATTTGCATGTTTATATCCATGAATGACTTGTTGCATTCTAAATCTATGTCCATTACCAGTTAACGATACCGGAATATTGTTAAGGCAAGGCAAATATGAGTGTCTGGTTGTATTCCATAGAATACGTAAAGATGATTCTGCCAGCTTCGCGTGTTATTCAATGAGGTTGAATATTGGATACTCCACCTGTGATAATCACTTTATGGATCGGCTTCATGGGTGCCAATAACACACATGATGAAAGTTAGTGTGATCCATAGACTTGAGATGCAATCAATTGTTTGCATGTATGGATATCATTTCTTGTTATAAAGCTTACCACTAGTCTGTCAAAAGGTAGTTATAAAGGCTATTTTCAAAAGTGTTTTGAAGTACATGACGGACACTTGTAGTCAAAATAGAATTTGTTCCTTCACTTGAGTGGGAGTAAGATACTTAATGTGCCCCTCATTGGTTTGATCAGATATTTGCAATGTCGAAATCCCAACATGTAGCTTAAGGTTATTCTTTTATATCTAGGTGATCTGAATCATTACAGATGCGAGAAACAGAATCGTTAAATTATGGAATGACTATTGATCCATATCCATATTTAACATGTATCTGAAACAAAGGGATAGGACTAACTGAATCCATAGAAGGCTGAGTTGTTTTCCAAAAACTGCAAACTCAGGTATTTCTGGGAGCATTGATGATGTTGTTAGACTATTTGTCAATGTTAGTATGTTTATATACTATAACTGATACCAGCACAAGTGGGAGCTTGTTGTGTTTGTGCCATTTCATATCGAATAATTTACACGGCTAGAAATTGCGTGATCCTACGGGGGTCCACACCCACGTTATACATATAAGTATCATTCTAATAATGTAAATAATAATTATAATTGTATAATTTATTATTTATATTAATATATGATTTGATGAAAGAACACTAATGGTCGTTAATTAGTTCCTTAGATGTAACTAACTAATAAGGCTTTTTAATTAATGGGTAATTAAATGTAATTAAACATAAATAATTAAAAAAGTTAAAAAGTCAACCTCAAGGGGTGTTTGACTTAGTTCGACCAGATATGGACCCAGGGGGGTTGGATTAGGTTTTGAGCTATCTTTTTCTACAAGGTATGTATTTTAGGTAAACCCTAAAATCATCCATATAAAAGGAGGATCTTAGAGCTCATAATTTACAATCCTCTCTTTCTCTTTTCTTGGTTCGATCGCAAATAAACACCCTTTAGGGTTTTTGTGTTTCGATTTCTTGGTGTTTACTTATTCCTTGGTCAAGAACTAGTATTCGGGTGATATTGCTTGACGTGTAGTGTATGAACCGCGTAGAGGTTACTTTAGTAACTTGGAGTAGTGTTAGCCTCAAAATATTGAGTCGAACAATGGAAGTTCGTTCATAATTATATTAGGTCTCGGTCACTAAATTAATATACGTTGTAATTAAGCGTAACGGGTAACGTGCTCTTATTTGTAATCTAGACCAGTCACGTGTACGGCGAAAGCCCAAGAAAACCCAGCCCGGCCCGTAGTAATTACTAAAGGTTTGCAAGCCTTTTAGTCTTAACTATAAATACCCCTCTCTAAGGATGGAGAGGGTGTTGATCTTATTTGTAACTTTGCAAGTTTAATCAACCTCTCTTTATTTTCTTCCTACTTTCTCTCTTTAGTTTCTCTCTCTACAATTCTTATCATCTCATCTTCTTGTTACCATGGTAAAGTAAAAGTGTTATGCGATTATTAACAATTGGCATCAGAGCACATGGGATGATTAGCTAGATTGTGTGTTCGTTTTCTTGGTTAGATTAGATCAAAAGTTTGGTTTTTGAAGGTTTATGGTCTCATTCTTGACACTCTTTGATTCTTATGATTGTGGTGTTAAAGTTGGTGTTTTTATTGTTGTTATAGCCTCTAGGATCAAGTTGTGCATAAGAAACAAGCTAAAAAACGGTCAAACGGGTGATTTTTAGGTGGTTTTTTTAGGTGGAAAAGGTCGTGTTTACTCGACTCGTTTGTCTCTCTGGCAAATTTTTACTTTACTGCTTGATCTAAGATTCTTCACTAGCGTTTTGTCATAAGATTCCATTACTTGCTTTTTGGCTAATATTCTTCATTGCGTTTTGTCTAAATTCTTTCACTGCGTTTTGTCTAAGATTCTTCACTGCGTTTTGTCGTAAAGATATCTCACTGCGTTTTTGTCTAAAATTTCTTCACTGCGTCTGTCTAATATACATCACGTGCGTTTTGTCTAAGATTCTTCACTGCGTTTTGTCTAAGATTCTTCATTGCGTTTTGTCTAAGATTCTTTATTGTGTTTTGTCTAAAGATTCTTCACTGCGTTTTGTCTAAGATTCTTCACTGCGTTTTGTCCAAGATTCTTCACTGCGTTTTGTCTAAGATTCTTCACTGCGTTTTGTCTAAGATTCTTCACTGCGTTTTGTCTAAGATTCTTCACTGCGTTTTGTCCAAGATTCTTCACTGCGTTTTGTCTAATTATCTTCATTACGTTAACTCATTTCAACCAAACCAAATCATAATTAAACAACATATCACCTAATCTAACAAACAATCATCACTTTTAACATACAATCACTAATCATTGTATCGATCCAACACTTATCATAACACAATCAATCAAGGACTTAAACACAATTAATTCACAACAGACAAACCTTAATCCAAATCAATTAACATTCACGGTTTTCTATTGATTTGTAAAATCCCGCGAAAGACACAATTCTTTTCTCGGTTTTATCAAAGACTTTTAAAAATCCAGTGAACGTTTATGTGCTTTCTTTTACCACAACTTCAATCACAACAATCTACTAAGTATCCTACAAATCATTTTCACTTCATAATTCATGGTACAATGGAAACGAAAGATACTTTATCTTCGTGTACTAAGTTCGGAAGATACAACAAATGCAACAATCAAGATAAAAGCAAAAAAGAGTTGCATGGTATCTTTTCGACAACTTCATTCCACCACCTCAGCTTCTTTCATCGACGCAAATTAAAAGGAACTTCGAGCCGAGTCTGGATACAACGTGCATTTGCAACACTCTTTGGTCAAGATGTTGAAACTTTTATAGGCACAATGTTCCTAAATATGGATCAATTAGAAATGCAACTTGACAAAGCAGAATTTCAAGAGATTGGATACATGGCTTCTTTTAAAGTGCTCTAGAAACAGTTTCAGATGTTCATCAAGTCACGGATGTATTTGGATGATGAATTTGTTGTAATGACACACAACTACTTTCTACAATACACTAAAATAGTTTTCAACTCTCGATTCCAGAATTTCGATGATACACTGATCCCAAACACACGTTGAATCTGTTAAGCAAGTCGATTAATGAAAGGAGCAAAGCAATAAAGAGAGTATAACAGCTGGGATGAATGAAAGACAAATGTGCAACAACAGAGATAAGGATAGATTCGAGTAAAGCATTGTATGCTAAGTTTTGGTTGATACATAAAGCAGTTGGGACAAACATTAAAAGAGCAATATAACAATCGGCAGATCAGGGAATGAAGCTCATGCTGATGATGCATAATAGACCCATATATGATGAAGAGCCAATGGCTGAGGTACAAACGACTGCTGAAATCAATGTCTTTGCTATAAGACAACAGCATACTGTGAGCCAACCCCGTACATTCAAATAATGAAGGGTGAGGTTGACCAGAAATGCTAACAATGTCATGAACACATGTCCCTTTGCGCTGCTACATTAACAGATAACCATATAACTGAACTCTCAATTCAATTCTCTTGAATCTGAAAATATTCGTCCAAAAAGACCGTTGCCCAATTTCAAAAAAGATTTTTCAAGAAGGAAGCACAATGTGTTAATCTGACCAAATATCAAAATCAAATTTTTAAAAGAAGGGCAACATGGTCAATTTTCGAAAGTAAAAAGTAATGAAGCCAAGGTTAAACATGACATAGATGTAATTGAAACAATAAACATCGAATTGGAACATAAAGTGGCTAAGTTACTTAAGGAAAATGAGACTTTGAAAAAGAATTGCAAAGAACTGTATGATTCTATCAAGACAACGAGAGCTAGGAACATAGACCACGCAACTTCTTTGATTGCAAAAAATGATGACTTCAAAGCTCAACTTCAGGAAAAAGGATTTGCAATTGCAGCATTAAAAAATGAGTTAAGGAAATTAATAGGAAATAGTGTGAATACTAAGTTTGTAAAATCGTCAATCTTAGGGAAGCCGACTTTACAACCACGTAACCAATCAGTTGTTAGACAACCGACTGCATTTAAGTCTGAACCACCTAGAATTTCAAAGCAACGGTTTGCCTCCCAAGTTGATGTCAATAACGATTTGTCAAAACCAGTCACTACACATTATTTGCCTAAGGAAAGAGAATTTGCTGTTGCAAAACCTCATCACATGATTGCACCTGGCTCATCTAGGTATAGCTCAAATGACATGGTTCATAATCACTACCTAGAGGAAGTCCTAGAAAAAGGACACAAGAAAGCTGATAGGAAATTCAGAACCCTAGTGTGATTCCTTCTAACAAATCACAAAGCTAACTAATGGATAGCAAACCAAACCAGGATCAATAACCAAAAGTCTAGGAATTGGCCTGCATCTAAGAGTAGTTGCATCACGACAACGACTATACCCATAGCAGAACACTCTAGGAATTCTAGCAGTTTTTTTGACTCCAAAAATTTTGTTTGCTCGACATGCCAGAAATGTGTCTTTAATGCCAATCATGATTCTTTTATAACAAAATTCCTGAATGAAGTCAACTCACGTGCTAAGTTTCCATCCAATAAGACAACAAAAAGATACATACCCGTAGAGCAAACAAGTTTTAGGCCAAAGAAAAACCAGAAAGACATATCCCAAAAAGACATAGGTCTTCAATAAAAAAGACTTTCGTTGTGCATGAGAAAACAATGACTCGTAGATCTTGTCTTAGGTGGAAACCAACGGGTAAAATTTTCAACACAGTTGGTCTTAGGTGGGTTCCTACTGAAATAAAATTCACAACTAGCACAACCAAGGTTGACAGTAAATCCCCAAAATGGTTCAAATTACATACCACTAACCATATGAATGCCAACAAACTCTGATGTCGAGTGCAGGTACAACTTAACAACATGCAGGTACACTTTTACAATCCAACAAAGGAGGACTTGAATGTTTGGTTGCTGAAAATGACTGATATCTGAGAAAACCAGGCTTCAAGAATTTTCATCTGATGGAACAAGTAATGGCATCTGATCATAACAGATTCAGAACTCGGATTCACGACCACAGCAATGAACTGTCAAGTTCAAAGCAGGTTCCAAAAGTTGTTCCTCAAGCAAAAAAGACAGCTACATCACGACAAGAGTTGGAATTACTATTTCACCATCACATAAAAATGCTGAGGTCAACATGTACATATTTTTTTGAAAAAAGAAAAATACAAAAATATAAAATTTCAAAAAGAAAATACAAAATCAAAAAAATACAGAAATGTTTTCAAAAATAATTCTTCTCGACATGTCTCTTGAATCGGATAACATTACGTACCTAGAAATGTTGATTAATATACGACACGGGACGTGTAAATAAGTTCGAACAGGAGTATCAAATGCTTTCAAAACATGTCATTTTCTAATTTTTTCTTAATGGGCTTATGTGCAAATATCAGTAACGTAACCCGTACTTCAAATAAATGAAAGTCTATCTATAAAGATAACTTAATCCTACCCAACGAGAAAATCAACTTTTCTCGGTTTGAGTTGTTCTTACCAGACATTCAAAGTGTTTAAAAGGCTCAGAAAAATGATTAGCGTACGCATAAGTGCGCTTACCCCTTAGAGTTGGAAGAGAAGTCTCTAACGATGATGTTTTTCAAAATGTTGTAACAATAATTTTTTCAAGAATTTTCTTCTCACTGACGATTAATAATCTTTGTCAAAATTTGTGGTTCAACACTCCATCTTTCAAGGGGTAGTTTTTCCAAAAAAACAACATTCATGAGTTTGGATACATGCATCTCACGACCATTCTTATGTATTCAAACCATTCCCAAAAAGTCTCTAATAACAACAAGATAATAATGACAATTCAATAGAAATGATTAGTTATAAGAGGACTAAGTGTTCAACCTTAATTCTTTATATTCATTTTACAACTTGGTATCATTGTTTTTGGTGTCAAACATATTAAAAAGAGGGGTGCAAGTTTTATGTTCATGTAATTCAATGCTAAGTAATATTTCCCCCATGGTGATTCAAGACAAATTTTATCACAAGTATTTCAAAAACTAAGTGCTTTAGTTAATTCTAAAATAAGGGGAGAAATGTATTTAAAATGTGATCTTGAAAATAATAAGTGATCTTATCGACTCAAAGTGCTTGATACTCTTCGAAAAAGGTTTTATGGTTACGATCTCATACCCTACAACATCTTATTTCACGACGATTCTGAAGTCATAAGGTGGTAAGGTTAGGTATTTGTCCTATGATCCAACCAGAACCGGAGGATCTGACCAAGGACCACTCCAAATAGTTTTTAGAAATAGCAGTCCTTAGTATGATGGGACATGGAAGTGTATATGGGAAGAATTCCGACTAAAGATTGAGCTAACACTGGAACAATCACAACAAGGTGTTAGTAATGACGTCTTGGTAAGCATTGAAGGGGTTGAAGAATGAAAAAGAAATGTATGGATAAAGGGTGAAAAGAAAGAAGCCCTCCACACAACTTAGGCAGAAACTGGGTCAATACATATGCTGTCAGAATCACAATGTTGATTATTGTTGGAAAAGTGTTGATATTCTAGTTCAGATTGCATTTGTTTTTTTTTTTTTTTTCTGACGGATGGACCATAATTGAAACGACATCATGGACCCAGTGATGCAATGCACAACCCTCCCCAGCCATTCGAGTTTCTCTCAAAAGAAACTTGTCTCATTTGTCACGGAGATACACTCGACTACTATTGACTTTCTCACTCCGAGTTAGTTAATATTGAATAGGTGGCGATAGTCTTTTGCCATTTTTGATCCGTTTTGGGTTTATTTGGGCCTTTTTAAGCATAAATAGATATGTGTATTCTACACTTATCTAGGACACATTCCATGACTAACACTTGTCGAACATCATTAAGTTCACAAGCTGTTAACAAGAGTCCTACGCATTATCCGTGTGATTCTGCCAGAACATTCAGAGTGATACTCTTTAGTATTCACAATGACGAATGGAAATCCTTCCAGTGTCATCATCAAACAGCACTGCGGTAGGTGACTTGCGAGATTCTATATGAATCAAGCTTGTGTCAACTGGATATCGATAAAGGTCCAGTAAATGAATTGACGACATAATCAGAAAGATAGTAACTATCTGATTCACTCTTACCGTGTTGTCTGCTTTGAGACGTTCCGGTAATGAGAACTAGCAAGCATGGCAAATCTAATACATCTGTGTTAGAAGACCCTACGCTTTGAGCTGGAAACCCTGTCAAGGAGATTCTTTGAATCTACCTGATCACAGGTACAGTATTTATACTGTAAAACGGTCCTACGGAACCGGAGGTTAATCTAACCAAATCCGGACGAATGACAAAGCCATATTCGTCCACCCGCTTTATTGCTAACTGTTTTATTTCAGGATACATAAAGATGGAGATGGTGATGCCTCATTCCAGCTGAAGTCGGATTCATTACCACATGCTCATGCTCAAACTACAAAGACATTCTATAAGCATCAAGATTCAAGAATCATGAAAGCTCAAGAATTAAAGACAAAGACTTCCGCACAAACTCTGATATACAAGATCTTCCTTCAAAGATATCAAGTCTATCAAGGGAGATTGTTAGCAAGCTTTCAAGATGATGCAAAGTATGAGCATGTTGGTCAAGACACAAGATCGCAAGGTGGCAAAGACGATCAAGACGGAAGGATAAAGATTTAAAGATCTCGGACGGAAAAGACGAAGTCTAAAGACAATGACAAAGGCTCAAGATCAAAGATCACAAAGCATGAAGGAACAAGCCTACAACGTAGACAGAGACAAAGATCACAAGAGCTTAACGACAAAAGCAATCTCATTGATCTCACGAAGGAGTGTCACAATGAACTCACTTCGGGGGAGATTGTTAGCCTCAAAATATTGAGTCGAACAATGGAAGTTAGTTCATAATTATATTAGGTCTCGGTCACTAAATTAATATACGTTGTAATAGGCTAGACGGGTAAACGGGCTCTTATTTGTAATCTAATCGGTCACGTGTATCGGGCGAAAGCCCAAGTAATCCCGAGCCCGGCCCATAGAATTACTAAAGGCATGCAAGCCTTTTAGTCCTAGTATATATACACCTCACCAAGTAAGGTGAGGTGGTTGGTTGATTCATTTCTTGTAAGACATTTTATATAAGCAACCCACTTTTTCTCTCTAACTTCTCTCTATATTCTTCATATCTTCCATTTTTATTTTCTTGATCATTCCATGCAACTGGTAATATTGAAGTGATTATAGGGTTCCGACATTTGGTATCAAGAGCCTCGGGTGGATAGGTGATTGATTTAGTGGTTTATAAGTTTCTTAAGCATATTTCGTGGCTTATTTAGTAGTATAAGCTCACGAATTCGTGGTTTGTTTAAGTTTTTGGAAGAAAAACGTGTCCTTTGTGTTTCTTGTTCTTCCTAGCTTATGTCTTAGCAAATTCGTGGCTAGAAAACTCATTTTTCTTAGTTTTATCTTTGAATTTCTAGGTTGCGTTTTGACTAAAAGGTTGTTGTTTGATCCGAAAAAGCATAAGATAGCGTCCGGTCATTGAGGAGTGAAACTATTTGGCTCAGAGTTGCGAGTGCGGGCCGGGATTAGAATGTAGACGACCCGCCATGGCTGCAAGCACGTAGTCGTGCTGCCTCGCCAAGATAGGTGTAATAAATGCATAAACGCTACAGTATCTTCATCGCCTATAATATCCACCATACAACATGCACATTAACCATGAACTCCGACCCGAACCAGATTTATATTTGGTTCATACCCGGCGACCCGATCCGTTCACCTCACAAAACATATAGAAGGCAGGCTTTGAAACTATTTGGCTCAGAGTTACGAGTGTGGGACGGGATTAAAATGTACAAGACCCACCCTGGCTGCAAACACGTAATCGTGATACCTCGCCAAGGTACGTGTAATAAACGTATAAATGCTACAATATCTTCATCGCGTATAATAAACCGCAAATTAAATGATGAAGATGTTTCAAAGTAAGCGATTTTCTCAGCAAACCAAGCATCAGCAAACAAAGCGTAAGCCAAACGTATTATATAAAACAACCAATTAGCGAGCATTTTAAGCATAAACAAATCATGGTGTGAATGTAGTCCAAGAATAAGCAAGCATCAGCAAAGCGCAGCATCAGCAAAATTTAAAAATTGTAGGACGGATTAAAAGGGTATGCGACCTACCATGACTGCAAGCACGACGTCGTACTGCCTCGCCAAGAAACGGGTCGACTTTACCCACCATGATCCAGCAACCTATCGTAGTCCCAGAATTAAAAAAACACACAAACGCAATAGCGCCCACAATGGACTAATCAGGTTAGAAAACATTGTATAATCACACAGCGCTAACCAAGCATCAACAAAGGGTATCCGACCCACCATGGTTGCAAACACCACGCCTGTGGTGCTGCCCTGCCAAGGTAGGGGTTACTTTTACCCAAACAAACGCATACGTGCAATAGTATCAACATCGCTTGTAAGTTGTAAAAGTAATAAGCTGCCATGAGATAACCAAAGCAAGCGTAAGAAAATACAACCAATCATGAACAAAACATCAACAAACCAATCATCATAACATACAACCATAAACCAATAAGATTAACCCTAAGAATCATCAACTCAACGCATAACCATTTTAATCACAAACAAAGTTAACCAACCATTTTTATAAACCACTAAATTATAAACCAATTCAAGAAAGCCTGAAAATCATTCAGTTAACCCTAAAAATTATCAACTCAATTTGAAAACCAATTTAATCACAAAGAAAGTTAAATAACCATTATTGGAAACAGCCAAAATCATAAACCCTAAAACAGGAAAACATATACCTTCTTTAAAAACATCAAAAATAGTCACCAAACACCGAAACCACCATCATCAACTAAACCCCCTTGTCTCATCTCTTATTTTACTAACAGATGGTTTCAAAACCCACAAAAGCAAACACTTGCATAAATCACCCAATAACTAACATAGGATTTCAAAACCTACAAAAGCAAACAGCTGCTTAAAGTGTCGGCTAATTGCATGTCTTAATTTTAGAGAGAGAGAGAGCGAGAGAGATTAAGAGGGTGGATGAGATTTGGTTTTAGAGAGAGAGAGAGACCGAGTGATATACATCTAGTAAAAGCGGATGGGTTGTATATGTTTTGTAAGGTGGATAGATCCGGTAGTGGATCGGGTAGGGGCAGGTATGAGTCCGATAAACAGCGGGTTCGAGTCGAAATTCATGGTTAACGTGTGTTTTGTAAGGTGGGTCAGTCGGGTCGGGTCGGGTGGGGTGACGGGTTAGACCCGTGCATTTAGGGCAACACTTCTTTGTAATTGTATGGTCTTATAATTAACATGTAAAAACAAAACTAGGTTAAGTGTCAATTGAAGGTTTTTTTTTAACACCTCAATCTCTGCTTCATGCTTCCATAAAATTTGAGTCGCCCCTAACCACTAGAAAAAGTTCTATTGAATATATTTTAGTTCGAGCTAATCATCTCATTAAACTACAAAGTTTTATCTCAGCACTATACGTCACACTTTATTAATATACACATACCTCTAGATCTCTAATACAATCTAAGCTTTATGGGTAATAGTGGATACATGGTTCTCCATAAACAAGATGTACAAATCAAATTCAATATCATTTAATGTAAGATATGCAAACATATGAAAAGAGTAAATCATGTTACAACATTTGATTATTTGAAGCTTATTACTATATATCCTATTTGTGCTCAAATCCTATGTCGTTTTGACATCGAGCTCCTCCGTATATTGTGTGGCCTATTTTCCCCGGCCCAAAGTCATTGGCCCTCTTCTTAGTATTATTGTTTCTTTTTTTAAAACCTATCCTTCTGCCCTTCCATATGAATCTAGAAGTAGACTAAAGGTTCTTTGATCATACACTGCTGCTATCTTGTTGTTCACCATCACCTACTGTTGGTGAGTATCACATTTCAGTTACTTCACAGGTGATTCAGCCTAATCTGTTGACGCCGATCCTTTTTTGTTTTTTCCCTTCCTTCTTGCCTCGGCTTTTCTTTTGACGTATACTAACTGCATATGTACCTTTTTGTAGTTGTTTACTTCTTTTCTATCGCTGCCTTTGTGTGTTTACCAGGTGCGAGTCTCACTTTCACTTTTTTATATTATATGATATACTCATACCGCCCCTATTTTGTATACTAAAAATCCCAAAAGCTTATTCCTCCATTTTTTCATAATCATCTTCCATATTCAATCACACCAAAAACTCTGGCCAAACAACTGAATCAATATATGCTGGTATGCACGGTTTTTGTTTATTTTTATTGTGTATTACGGTTTAGTTTTAGTTCATTAAGAGTTTTTTTAATTGTGAATCTAAGGTTTATACGATGCTCATGTTGTTTGCAGCTAAGGGTTTTTAGGTTTTTGTTTTAATTTATTTTTTCATTTTCAAATTAGGTATGGGCCAGACCTTTGTTTGTGTTAAATTTCTTTTCTTGTTTATACTTTTTTGCATGGGGGGGTGGGGGTGGGGGTTGGGGGAAGGGGGGTTTTTGGGGTGGGGGGTGGGGGGGGGGGTGGGGTTTTGGGGGTGTTGTGTGGGGGGGAGGGGGGGGGGGGGTTGTGGGGGTAGGTTACGTTGCTGATGCTACTTGCAGGTAATGGTTTTGAGGTGTTTATGTTTGATTTTTTTTTATTTTTTTAACTTAAATTTGAGGGGTTTGTGTTTAACTTTGTTGGGTCTTTTGAATTGGGGACGGATAACGGCAACCGTAGCAGTAACCATTTTTTCTTAATGCTATAATTTACCAAGGACGGGAACAAACCTTGCATCTGGAACTTTTTGCGGTGCAGACAATTATAGTTGAAATTAGGTCAAACATATCTTGATTGAATGTTTGAGATTTGCTTATTTTATCTTCTTATTTGCTTTTTTAGCTTAATCATATTTACATTTTGGATCATAATCGAAACTGCTTCTGATTCTTGGCTTATTTTCAGATAAATAAGCAGTTTCATGTGTAAGCAAATCTAGAAGTTTCACTATTCCCTTATTACAGAGCAAGCAAATTCATTTTTTAAAGTGTTTATACACTAAGCTGCTTATATGTTCCTGCTTATAAACACAAGCTTAAATGTCGAAAAAATTACCGATTCAAACACCCTCATAAAATTGGGTATAGATGTATCTTTTTATATGCAGCGACTAAAATGGGACAGATGGAATTTTTTAACTGCATTTTATGCAGTAAAAGGTGGGATGAATGAGTGTTTGAGATTTTTTGAACATCCAGGATTGTTGTTGAATGAAAAGTTCAGGTTTAACAAGTATTTTGTATGAAACATCGTTATAACATAAATTCAAGTTTTGTAACTCATGGTATAATTCCGAGTACTAGAAAGTACCTAAATAGTTCAAAGTGCAAGTATATGACATTTTACAAGGTCAACAAGTAATATAGGACACTAAAATGACAGGGTCACTGCTGTGATGATGTCGTTGACGTCCTGTTTATCGTATATTTTTTCTTCTTCATTTTCTATTGTTTCGTGTTTTAAACCTTAAGTTTTTCATGTTTAATATTG
>BQNB010102989.1:0-24126 GCA_026074375.1 Tanacetum coccineum | reverse complement strand
GGGGAGAAAGTTATGATTTTGAGGATTATTATAGGCATATGATGCGGGGTTTGTGAGACTCTTATAGGAAGTTTTACAATCTCTTAGGCAAAGTACCTAACCGTTGTAGTCTAGTAAGGCAAGACTTAGGGGTTGTTATCGTTCTCTAGAGGAATAAGTTGGGAAGGTTTGATCAAGATCTAACAAAGGTCTATGGGGTTGAGAGAAGATTCTTTTTGTATTTTTAATTTATAGAAAGCAGGAAAAATCATGGTTTTAGAGGTTAGGTTTGTTTTATCTAATTAGACTAAATTATAATATAAACTACTTTGGTGATAACTTATATGATAAACGAACGTATTTACTTAATCATGCATTACTCCTCAGATTGCTTCTCCTAATCCTGTTACTTTGTCACACTTGTGATGATCTGTGTAAGTATTTCCTAACTCATGAACGAATTACACGAACCTGACGTCTACGTAATATTCCATTAAGGCAACGCACAAGTAAGGTAGTATGAAGACTATTACAAGGCCTCTAAGTGTATATTAAATGCAATTGAAATATCTTAAGAGGGATCAACCATATTAAGGGTAAGGTAGTATGAAGATTGTTACCGATGGTATCCTTTCTACACACTCGCGTTTCCATAGACGTCTATGCCAATTTAATATCTTATGGCTAGTTTTCTAAACCCTAACGTGCACATCCATCACAAGAAGCAACATTAAAAAGATTTACAATTTCATCCAATCATAAGTAAATACTAATGGATCTAGCCTAGTATAATATAAGAAGATAAAGAACAACGTTCAATCAAACAATACATAATCATATTGAAAGATTAAAGGGGTAGATGAACTTTACTTGATTAAAACATGAATTAAAGACTGTTATAATAGGGTTTTGTGTCACACCCCGTCAATGGCGGAAACACGGGATGCGACGATACCGTTCATCGCACAAGATACAAGATCATACACTTTACAATTTACAAAGAAATGAAACTTGGGTTTACATAAATTTTACAAGTTAAGACTTGACAATAAAATAAACAAAACCCGTCTTGACCCAATCCCATTGGGTTACATCTTTGCTCTTACAACATCATTCATATACCTTTAACTGACACACCTGAAAATGATACTCGAAAATGTCAACAGTAATAATTGGTGAGCTCGTAGGTTTGAGCTTAAACCCAAAAGCTGTGCCAATATCTCAAAACAGTGGACAATAGTGCAATATGATAGTGAATATATGCGAATCACCCATGACTTAGCATCCTCGCTAATCATGTAAACACGACCTAGCATACCCTCTAGTCGATCACCATGCCCTAGCATCCATGCTAGTCAGGTAGCAAATTTGTCACTTACGCACCTAAAGGGCCTACCAGCTGGAGTACTATATTAGGGCAGGACCACAAAAGACATGGCAAATCATTGCCAATCACCCTTGTCGTGCCAAACACAGTACACGCAAGTAAAATCACAACCCTTGCATGCCAAACACAGTACATGCAAGTAAAATCACATCACATATATTCACATAGCAATCATAAGCACATAATTGTCCCAAAATAAAACCACGTTTCGCACAGTCAAATTTCAAAACAGTTCAAAACACATTTGAGTATCATTTTCCCTTAATGGAAAAACAGTAGAAAATGGGGCTACGAGAACTCACCTCAAGCAAGTCTTAAGCAACCAAATCTCAATCACACAAGCAAATGCAATGACGTCCGCACACGACCTAGTCCAGTTAATTTCCCATTAAATCATTTATTTCCAAAACAGTCTTCACGTTTGATGCATAGAGGCTAGATGCGTTGTACAATTACCCATAACAATCTAGTGGTGTGATGGTTGACGTCTCATCCCAAAATATCTTATCAATCCGATATCTTAACGATACATACTTATACTATTTAAAGAAAATAGCTAAGTAATAGAAGTAAATATTTATAATAAATAATTATAAATATATCTCGATAAGCTCATTCGGAACTCTTAGTTAACATAAAATAATCGTAATATGGTTTAAAATAAAACGTTTTTTCATAATAAACATATTAGAGAAGTTTTGAGAAAAATTATATTTTTCGTCTTTTAGTGAATTTATTAAATAAATAAAATAATAAAATAATGTTTTATTATTTAAAACCAAAAATCATGTTCTTAAGTAAAATTTTCTAAGTATAAACTTTTTACGAAATTTCGACATGACCCGTACGTTTATATAACGTTTTCTAAGGTTTTTAACATTTATTTCAAAAAAATTCAAACTTTCGACACTTTTTCGACAAAATTCCAAAAATCTCAATCTTTATCGTTTACTAAAATGTTTTTCCCTAAAATAACGTTGAATATTACTTCGTAAAAACATTTCACTTTCAAAAATTCGTCAAAAACTCTTAAAATGACTAAATATCGCTTATTGGGCTTTAAGGCCCAACAAGGGTCCATTAAGGTATTTATACGTCCAAAATACGATTCAAGTCCAAAACCAAGGTATATTTATATACATAAGCTCATACTAATATGTAGAAGGATTAATTTCACATCTCCCCCTCTTTTCACCAATAATTTCATATATACCCAAATTACAACATTTGAATGGATGATGTACCACACTTTTGATGCATGTTTGGGTAAATATGAAATTAATGGTGAAAAGAGGGGGAAATATGAAATTGCCCCTATGTAGAAAATAATCCGGACCACATCAAGCCAACAAATAAGCCACGACTTATTTGTGCTTAATGAACCGCGAGCCCAAAGGCACCAAAAACTAGTCCATAAGCTTTAAAAATAAGCTAGTACGCTACGTATAGTATTTGGTTAACACCATAAGCTATAAAAATAGTCCACGAGTATACGCCATACCACGTAAATAATCAAAATCACTTCCCTTGTGATTTTAAAAGAAGACGTGAGCATATAAGCTCCCATAAAATAAGCTATACAAGCTATTACTCAAAATAAGCTATTTAGCAACATATGATATTCAACCATCACGACCACAATATCAAAACTAGCAAAACCTTATCGTTGTTTCATTTTATTCGAACTCCAAACGCACCCTTTTATTCATTCCGTTTTCAAAAATCGATTTTTACGACGATCAACTTGTATAACTAACATCTATGCATCAATATAAACCCAAAAGGACAAATGAAATTTAAAATTTGAAACTTACAAGAAAATCTTCAAAAATGTAGATTTCGACACGAACCGGACAACCCAAGCGTTGTTTTTATGAACCCACGCCTATTGGTATCAACCCAGATGACTTAGACCTTCATATTCTTGATTAAAACTTAAAAAATGAGTGTATTTTTGTGTGTGTAGCTGCTTGGATCAGCCAAGGAAAGAAAGGAGAGAAAGCAAAAGTTTTTGTGTGTTTTTTGGTGAAATGTGTGTTTTTGAATCCAAATGAGACAAGATATGTACCAAGGGGAGACTCACTTGCTAAATAAGTGCCTTGTGGTCTCCTTGGTGTCCTTTAGATGTTCATAGCATCCTAGGGGGCTTGGTCTCTTTCTTTTCGTATCGGGATCACTTAAAACTCATTAAACTCAACCGTAAATTATCCCTCAAAGCTACTTAGCATTTTTATTCACTTTAAAAATATTTTTCCAATTAGAGTATATACTTGATATATTTTTACACTTTATTCCCCAAAACTTATTTTGAACATTAACGGACGTGTCAAGACTCGTTTTTCGGCATTTCTCAAATTTCATGGGTTAACCACCCGAAACTTAACTAACATAATAATAACCTCTAAAAAGGACTATTATTCACAATAAACCATAATTTACCACAATTCTCAACAAAATCACCACCGTCAACATGGTACAAAATCTGAATAAACTGACAAACGTCAAATAGTTAAAGGACTAAAAATGAAATATTCAGAACACAAAGGGGCAAAGGTTACAGAAGCTAATGCAAAGAGCACCCTAATCAAAGTAATTCTAGCAACTGGTGCATATGTATTAAAGTAATCAACTCCTTGTCTTTGACTAAAGCCTTGGATTACCAACCTAGCCTTAAAAGTTTGAATAGATCAAGATGTGTGATATTTTATCCTAAATACATATCTAGACACAATTGCTTTGGAACCTGGAGGTAAATCTGAAAGTTCCTAAGTATTGTTATATATTAGGGAATCTATTTCATCATCAATTGCCTCCTTCTAAAATGCAGAATTCCTAGAGGTTATAGCCTCTTTATATGTTTTAGGTGCATCATCTATATTAAGTAGAACTGGTATTATATTAATAACATTATTCTCATTATCACCTGCAACAAGGAAGATTATAGCTCGAGAATCAATAAAATCAGAATCCAAATTTCTTTCCTTTCTAGCCCTTTCGCTTCTTCTAGATGCACTAGAAGATTCTACCATATTCCTCTTATTGTTAGAGTTCAAATTTAGGCCACAAATATCTTGTGGGATTTGAGTCACAATTTTATTTATGCTTGTTGAATCATGACAAAAATTATTCTCAAAGAAATCAACATCTCTTGATTCAACAATAACATTCGAATCTAAATCTAAACAACGATAAGATTTAGAATCTTTTGCATATCCCACAAATATACTTTTTAAACCTCTAGGTCCTAATTTAGATGTATGAGGTAAGGGAACCTTATAATAGGTTAAACAATCCCAAACTCTAAAATATCTAATGTTAGGCTTTCTACCCTTCCAGATTTCATAAGGAGATACTTTTAGTTTCTTTGCGGTTATTCTATTACTTACATGACACGTTGTAAGAAAGGCTTAACCCCACAAATACTTTGGCAAGTTTGCACTGACTAACATAGCATTAATCATATCTTGCAAAACTGATCACCTCTGATCTACACCTTTTAATAATATATAATATATAAATATAAATATAAATATAAGATATACTTATAATATATAATATATAAAGATAAGAGGGTAGGAATCAAAAGATCTCAATTATAGTAATCCGGGAGTATGATTCGGGTCGTTATCCCTGATGAGGAAAGCAATTGAAAGCCGAGAGTCGTTTTGAGAATCGATGCTTGAATGAAATTAGATTGATATTGGTTTTCTAAAACTTTGAGAAAATTAAGGCAAAAACTTAAAAATACTTAAAGGAAGACAAATTTTAGCTAAAAATGCAAAACGGGAATCCAAACGGGGCCTAAAAACCCTAAATTTTCAAAAATAACCTTAAAATTAATCTTTTCACTTTTAACTAACCCTAATTGACTAAAAAGTAAGATTTAAAGAAAACTAGAACAAAAACGGAGTTGAATTGAGCTTAAAAACACAAAAAACGTGAACGGGAATGAATCCCGTTCTTTAAATAATGAAATTTTGCAATTTAAACCCCACGTAAGCAAAACTAATTTTCCTAGAAACTATATGATAAAAGAAAATTTTCTAATTTTTTTTTGACTTTTTTTATATTTTTTTATGAATTAAAAACGATTTTAAAGAAAATTAAATATAAAAAATAATGAATATTTTATAAAAATTCTGAAAAAATTATGAAAAGTAAATTGAACAATGAGGAATCTAAGAAAATTAAGCTCGAGAAAACAATAGATTTTGCAAAGATATACCGGATGAGCTATTGTAGCACAATGGTTGAGTGTATGGGGGTTAAAACGCTTGGTGAAGGTGGTAGAGGTCCCGAGTTCGAGCCTTGCTCACCCGGGGCTTCCCACTATCCCAAGTGTTTTTGTTTTGGCCATTTTTTTATAAATCTTTAAGAAACTTAAAAATAAGCAGTTTTTACAAAGACACTTTTTTTATAAAGCACAAATAAGCTATAAAATAAGCTAAACAAGGCAGAATAAGCTTAAAAACTACTAAGTCCTAAAAAAAACTAACTATTTGTATTTTTTAAGGAGAATAAGCAAATGAAAATGACAAATAAGCTAAAACATACAATAAGCTATGTCTAAAAAGCACATAAGAACCAAATTAGGCACAAATGATAAGCTAGATAGACAAAAAAGCTTAAAAGGCTTAAAATCACTTAAAATTCACACTAGAAAGCAAATAAGCTCAAATAAGCGTATGGCAAAACTAAATAAGCTACAATGGGTTTATACTAACCTAATAAGCTAAATTAAACCTAAATAAGTAATTACAATAAGCAGATAAGCTAAAATAAGCAAAATGAACCTTTTGGCCAAAACTGATAAGCCAAAAGGCCTATAGGAACTTTTCTAGCTTAAGATTAAGCTAGAAAAAAGGATCCTTGTGGCTTAGTGACTTATACTGTCACACCCCCGAAATCTGGCAGCAACGGAACGGTAACAATTGGGGCGCGACGTCAGAGCACAACAACAAGTAATATGAAATGACCTAAAAAGAGACGTTTTTAAATAAAGTTTTCATTCGATGCATCACCAAAGATAAGAGTTTAGTTTCGGTCCTAACAGTTTACAAGGTGACATAAAAGTAATAACACATAGTTTTCAAAAGATGACAATTGTTTTAGAGAACAAGTTTAAAAGTTTGCATCAAATTTAAGAAAAACAGAGAATCCATCTTCATGATATCCTTCGCGGCTCCCATCCAGAGAATCACACCTTTGGACCTGAGATTAAACATGCTAAAATGTCAACAAAATTTGTTGAGTGAATTCATAGGTTTAACAGTAAATAAAGCATGGACCACAAGATTTAGTAGTGTAGACAAGAGAAACAAATTCATCAAGTCTAAAAGAAATATGTATTATTGCACTATGCTCATGACACCGAAACCTTAACGTCTGCCCTTAAGTATATATAATGCATGCCAAAACATTCTAGAAACCTTAAAGTATTGAGGTAACTTAGGCAATAATATTCAAGCAACAGTCTTGATAGCATACAATTTTGAAAAGTACTTGTGTCCAAAGGTAAAACAAGCATGTAATCTCACCCCGTAGAATTTATAAAACAAGTATATGTAGAAAAGGGGGCATGAACTCACCAAAAGTAATAAAGTCAGAAGTAACGAGATCGAGGATCAAGCAAAAGCCGCTAAGTACCACCTAAAAGATGAGGTGCGTCTTAGAACAATAAAGTATAAATCGATACGTAAAAGTAATTAAGCGATCATGAGGTGTGTGACCAATAGGAGCATGGCATTGCACTAACGTTTTCAAAGTAAAAAATTTTTTACCCAAAACCCAAGTACAACCTGACCTTATATTGGTTAAGTCACATATTAAAAATTACCCTTTAATTCCCATTTTAACTAAGTTAAACTATATGTTTTAAATTTCAAGTATATACGTAAAATTTCAAATTCTGAAATTTACCCGACTTCCCGAACCTCTAGCTCCTAATCCGTAAATGGTAACAATACAAGGCTTTCACCCCTGGAAAGAATTTTGAGTCTAGTTTTCAAAAATGTAGGGCTCACTTACCCAAAAGTCTTAAAACCATGTGAATGGACTGATTTACCCCAAGTTACCCAAAACAGAAAATTTCCAAATTTTTAACCCTCCACGGTATCGGCCATAAATCCCAATCTATGATAGCAATAAAGGTGAGACCACTTGGAAAAGTTTGCATTATATGTCTACTACTGAGATATGCTTTTAAACTCCACACTTTAGAACAAAAACCTAGGGTTTTACACGTTTTCCCAACAAAGGTCCAGAATTGACTATTTTCCGTAAAACGGCCATAACTCCTTCATCCGGAGGAAATGGTAAACCATACAATTAACCACATACTCTACAAATGTTTATCTACCTAAAACAAGAATTTTAAAGTAGGCCACAAGCCAAAAAAATTCGTACTAGGCTCATCTATCTGCTGACCCAAAACAGTCCCAATAAAGCCACTTTATCAACACACCAATCACAAGTTTGACCTTACCAATAGAAATGCAATGCCATAATTTATTGTTACATCTCTTTATAACATAAAACATACATGTTTATAGTAGGTAATCATAAAAATAACCAATCTACAAGAAAGAAATCTTTGAAGAATAAAAATGAATCCTTACAAGATGAAATAAAACTAGTGAGATCAAAACCACTTTTACTCCTTCCTTTCTTGCTAAATCTTCAAACCAACAACACCATTAATCCATGCATAAACTTTTTAATATATAATTCTATATCAGCCCCTAATCTTCTTATAAAGGTGGTTTTAATGGTGTTTGATTATTAAGAGAATAGTACCAATCAAGGATGTTTTAACTAGTGTAGATTTTTAATTAGAAATTTTTGAATGAATTGAGTGTTTATGTGGAGGAGGTGTACGGCACAAAGAGAGACAACGATCAAAAGAGATTTTTTTACTATGTGAAGTTAGTTGATGAGAATGGTTTTAGGAGACCAAAGCATGCATTATGGTTATACAAGTGTCCTAAGACACTATAAAAATTAGCCACCTCATGAGATGAGGTGGTGATTTAGCTAACTTGTTGATATTATTTTGTATTTAGGGTATAAATTTTAAGATAGGTGGGTAGTTTTGAGGCTAACGGGTATTAACGTAAAATATAACGAGAGTTAAGGCGAAACCACGAAGTAAAAACGAATAGAATAAAAATAGTTCTACATAAATCGGAGAACTTTATTGAAAATTTAATTACTGAGGGCTCGAGACGGATAGAAATTTCTTAACACAGTTTAAAATAAAATGGAGACGAGAGTTACGAATCGAGTAAAAGTAAAAGTAAAAATAATTTTTTTACTAAAGAGGTAAAAATAAGAATTTATAGGAATATTTTATTTACCTGAATTTACGGAGTCCTACAGTCGATCCCCCTAAGGGAACTCTGGTCCCTAGAGTTCAACTGGCGACTGCAGACGAGGTGGGGGCGAAAAGATGCGGGTACTTGGTCTTGAATTGATCTTCTCGCTCCCAAGTATACTCAGCTCCTTGCCGTGAGTTCCAACGAACTTTTACTAAAGGAATTCTTCTTCGCTTCAGCTTTTTCACGTCTCACTCCATGATCTCAATGGGCTCTTCGACAAAACGCAGATTTTCATCAATCTTTATTTCATCTAAAGGCACTTGAACATCTGACTCAGTTAAGCACTTCTTGAGGTTTGACACTTGAAACGTGTTGTGAATACAGCTCAGCTCCTGGGGTAACTTCAACCGATAAGCTACTGGTCCAACACACTCCACTATTTCAAATGGTCCCACATATCGTGGTGCTAGCTTTCCCTTATTTCCAAATCGTACAACTCCTTTCCATGAAGATACCTTAAATAATACCCGGTCCCCGACTTTAAATTCAAGGGGTTTGCGCCTTTTATTAGCATAAATTTTCTGGCGACTCCTTGCAGTTTTCAACCTTTCTTTAATTTGAACAATCTTTTCTGTAGTCTCCTGCACAATTTCTGGTCCAATAAGCTGACTTTCTCCAACTTCAGCCCATATTACTAGAGACCTACATTTTTGCCCGTACAGAGCCTCGAAAGGTGCGCACTTAATGCTCTTGTAGTAACTGTTATTATAAGAAAACTCAACCAACATAAGGTGAGTATCCCAGCTGCCACCAAAATCCATAACATAAGCTCGCAGCATATCCTCCAGTGTCTGGATAGTACGCTCACTATGACCGTCTGTCTTAGGGTGGTAAGTTGTACTCATGTTTAGTTTTGTACCCAACGCCTTCTGAAGAGCTTGCCATAAGTGCGATGCGAATCGACCATCACGGTCGGAAATGATTGACACTGGTACACCATGTCTCGCTACAATTTTTTTGATATAAATTCTTGCTAGCTTCTCAGTTTTGTAGTCTTCACGAATAGGCAGGAAATGAGCTAACTTGGTCAATCTATCCACAACGACCCAAATCGCGTCATACCCACTGCTGCTTTTAGGCAATTTTGTAACTAAGTCCATTGTTATCTTTTCCCATTTCCATTTTGGAATTTCTGGCTGCTGAAGTAATCCTGAAGGTTTTTGATGCTCGGCTTTTATCTTAGAGCACGTAAGACATTTGCTAATGTATTCAGCAATGTTTCTTCTCATACCAAGCCACCAATACAAGTCCCTCAGATCGTAGTACATCTTATCCACACCAGGATGTATAGAATATTTAGAAGTATGGGCTTCATCCAAGATCAATTTCCTTATACCTCCAACTGACGAAATCCAAATCCGATCAAAGAAGTAAATTCCACCATCATCCCGCTTCTTAAAATGTGTTTCTAATCCTCTTAGCCATTCTTCTGGGGCCTTAAGATCCTTGGAAGCTTCACCTTGTGCCTCCAAAATCTTGGCTTTAAGGCCGGGAATGGATAATCATGCTCATCGGCAGTACTCGTTTCTAGAAGCTTGAGTCTTTCTTTTCTACTCTAATGCATCCGCTACACATTTGCTTGGCACCGAATGGTATTTGATTTTGCATTCTGTTAGTTAGTCACTGAGTAGTTCAAATCCACCGCCTCTGCCGCATATTCATTTTCCTTCTTTTCAAAAGATATGAAGACTTTTGTTTGTGATCAGTGTAAATAGTAAATGGACACTTATCATCCCATAAAGATAATGCCAACCCCAATTCTCCAGATTTTTAGGCGCGAACAACTACGGACCCAATTCCAGGTCGTGGGTGGTATAATTTTTCTTATGCGTCTTACAACTGTCTTGACGATACGCTATCACTTTGCCACCGCTGCATCAGCACGCTCCCAAAACCTTGTTTTAATGCATCACTATTGACACAAAGTCGTATGGTTGAGGGTTTATTTGATAAAAGCGTTGTAAAACGACCATCATCAAAGGTCCTACACATCGAAGCCATGGGCCTAGAAAGGATTTTTTGTACAATATTCCGTTGATGATGGCGAAACGTTGTGACTTTCGTTTTAGCGCTCTTGCCTTCTTTCTTTCCGCTGGTAAAGTTTCATCCGTGAGGTATTCATGAATCTGGGTCATCTAGGAATCCCCTTCTTCCTCCACCACGGCGAGCACTTCGATCTCATTCACGAATTTTTCTTTCAATTCTTCTACTAACACCTATTTGCTGAGATGTGCGAAGCTGGTAAATGCTATTTTGCTTAGTGCATCTGCTTTTTTGTTTTTGCTTCTTGGAACTTGCTTTATTGAAAACGCCCGAAAAGTACTAGCCAGTATTTTTACCTTCTCTAAGTATTTGATCATGTCTGTTTCTTTTGCGGTGTAAGTCCCGTTTACTTGGCTTGCTACCAGTTTTGAATCTACATTTACTTAGAGATTTTGGACGCCCATTTTTCCGCTATCCGCAATCCTGCTATCAAAGCTTCGTATTCTGCTTCATTGTTAGTTGCTTCAAACTGAAATCGTAAAGCGTACGTGAACTCTGTCCCTTCCGGATCCGTGAGTATCACTCCTGCTCCACATCCGTCAACACAAGATGACCCGTCCGTGAACAAGGTCCAATGTACCGGGAGCGATTCTTCTTCCTTTGTGGAATCGTCCTGGCCTTCTTCTTCTGGTCTTTCCACGATAAAATCGGCTAGCACTTGTCCTTTAACAGATACTCTTGGCCTATAATGTATGCCAAATTCCTCTAGTTGTTTCTCTACTTTTGCATCCTACCATCGACTTCTGGGTTTGATAGTATGTTTTTGATGGGTTGATCCGTTACTACTATGATTGGATGAGCTTGGAAGTATCTTTTTAGCCTTTTGCTTGCATGTACTAGTGCTAGCACCAGTTTTTTCATGGAGGTGTAGTTTACTTCCGGGCCCCTTAGCGCCTAGCTGACAAAGTATATTGGCATTTGCCTGGCTTCTCTTTTCGTCATTAGTACAACACTAACCACTTCCTTGGATGCTGCTAGGTAGATGATGAGTTCCTCTTGTTCTTCTGGAGCGGTGAGCATAGGTAACTTTGCTATGTGTTCCTTCATCTGTCTAAATGCAGCTTCCGCTTCCTCTGTCCATAGAAAATCACTCTTCTTCGTGCATTTTTTCAAAGTTTTGAAAAATGGTAACGATTTTTCCGCTGATTTTGCTAAAAACCTATTTAAGCTTGCTAACTTTCCATTTAGTTTCTGCACGTCTTTCAGGCATTTTGGTGATTGAAGGCTTAGTACGGCGTCTACCTTGTTTGGGCATATCTTAATGCCTTTAGTATTGACCTGGTATCCTAAGAACATTCCTTCTTTAACTCTTAAGGTGCACTTCTTTGGGTTTAGTTTCATGTTGATTTTTCTAGGAGTTTTAAATGTTTCTTCTATGTCACGGACAATTTCATCCTCCGTGTGACTTTTGATGACTAGATCGTCCACATATGCCTCGAGGTTTCTACCAATTTGTCCGTGGAATGCCTTGTCCACTAATCGTTGGTAGGTTGCACCAGCGTTTCTTAGACCGAAAGGCACTTTTATGTAGCAAAAAATGCCATGGTTTGTGATGAACGCGGTTTTTTCTTCGTCTTCCTGTGCCATCTGTATTTGGTGATACCCTTTGTATGCGTCCATAAAGCATTTGAAAGGGAATCCATATAGGGACTCAACCTTCCAGTCTATCTTTGGCAGGGGGTACCCCTCCTTGGGACATGCTTTATTGAGGTCTTTAAAGTCGACACACATTCTCCAACTGTCGTCATGTTTCTTTACCATTACTGGGTTGGAAAGCCAATCGTGGTAATGAACTTACCTCATGATCCTGGCTGCCACCAGCTTACTGACTTCGTCATTGATTGCTATGTTTCTTTCTGCCGCTTGGCCTCTTTTCTTCTGCCTAATCGGCTGGCAACCTTCTCGTACATTCAGCCTATGTTCCGTTATATGCCTTGGGACGCCCTTCATATCCGCTAGGGTCCAAGCGAATACGTCCAAACTCCGCTGAAGTAGGTTACACATCTTAACTCTGGATTTCTCCATAAGGTTAGAACCGATCATCACCGTCTACTCTAGGTGTTCCGGATTGATTGCCACTTTAACCCTTTCTTCTTTTACTTTGTTGATTGGGAGGGGTTGATCTTCTAGTCCGGAGACCATCGCACATTCAATTGGAATGATTTTACTGCTACTTAGCGTAAGTATTCCTCCTGTGACTGGAAATTTTATCATTCCGTGCGTTGTTGATGGGACCTCATGTATTTTCCGTAACCCTGGTCTTCCAATGATTCCGTTATATGGAGATGTTGATCTTACTATCATGAAATCCATCCATGTTGACGTTGAGTGTTCGTCATCCCCGATTTTTACCAAAAGTGTTATTTGTCCCAATGGCCATTTTATTTCGCCGCTGAACCCTATTAGCAAGGTTGTGGCTGAGATCATTTGATTTCTTATTTTCGGGCGCAGCCGATTAAAGCAGTGCTTGTAGAGTATCTCAAAGGATGACCCTCCATTGATGCACATGCGGTGCACTTGGTGGCCTCCGATCTCCGCTTCTATTATCAGGGGACCTTCCGCTCCTTTATTGTCTCCTAAAGACGGGAATGAAATTTTGAGATTGGGTGAGAAGATTTGAGATATCTTTTGCCTCACTATCTTTTGCCATGACTGGATCATTAGAATCGCTTGAGGTTTCTCTTTTCCGGAAGTTTCGCCTTTCTTTTTCTGTTGGTCTTTCGCGCTATTTTGCTTTAGCTCCTTGATTATATGCGACAGCTTCCCGGCTTTGAGCATATCCTCAATTTGTCTTCTTAGATGGTTGCATTCATCTGTATTATGCCCTACTTCTCCATGGAATTCGCAAAATTTGTTTGCGTTCCGTTTTTCAACCGGGGTTGTCATTGGAGGTGGGGTTTTGAACTTTGCTTTTTCTAAGGCCAGAATCTCCCTTGGGGTTTTTGTGAGAAGGGTAAACCTATCCGGCCTCTTCTCTTGCTTATGTTGGCTGCGGAAGCCTCCCCCTTTCTTGAAATTCTGCCTGTGACCCCCTTCCTGGTGTTTCCAGGCCGGAGGGGCTTTTTTCCTTTCCTGATTTGAGGCCGCCTCTTGCCCTTGAAGGAAAGATGTGGCTACCTGCATCATTTCGTCCACTGTTTTTGGAATTTTCTCATGAAATCTTTTGATAAGTTCAGGATTAGTGATTCCGTGCACGAATCCGGAGATTCTCATACATTCCGGTGCTCCTTTAACATTCCCACTTTCTGACTTATACCTTTGTATGAAGTCTTCTGTGGACTCTCCGTCTCTTTGCTTGATGTTATGGAGCACTATGGGGTCTCTGATGCACTTTTTCTATTGGAGGTAATTTTTAAGGAATGCTTCTCCTAGGTCATTGTAACTGTCTATGGATTCTGGGGGAAGATCGTCAAACCACACCCGAGCGTTCCCGGTGAGTGTGGAGTTGAACATATGACACCATGTTTGCATGGCCCACCTTTCCGTTTTTGCTGCTGCCTGGAAGATTTTTAAGTGATCTTCAGGATCTTCACTTTCGTTGTATGTTTTTACATGACTGGGCATTCGTGTTTTTGGGAAGTCGAAGCGACGGATCCGAGACGTAAACGGATCAGTCTTGGCACATACCCAAGGTTGGGAGAGATCGTCATCTTCGACACTAGACTTCTGCCTTCGTGATTTAGATTTCCAGTGTCCCCCTTCACTATCTTCGCTTTCAGAGTGATTTTCCATATACCTTGAGCTTTCTTGATGGCTATCTGAGTGCGCGGACGCATTCCGTCCTCTGCTTCCAAGTCTCTTGAATACGGTGCTTTCTCTTCTTGCCTTGCTCTTGTGGTCATGTCGCGGTGATCTTGACCTTTCACGCCTTAACCTTGTGAAGACGCTAGGACTGTGGCGCGGGCTGCGAGAACGTCTTTGTCTTCTTGGCGACATTGTCCTAGATTCAGAATATACTGATTCCTACGCCTTAGTGCTCTTCCTCCGAGCCTCGCCAAAGTCAAGTCGCGCTTTCACTTCCTCCAACTTTTCTTTCTTTCTCCGCTCATACTCATACTTATCTGTCATGATTGGTAGCAGTTTCTCATAGTGCTTTTCGCAGAATTCTTCAAGATCTACAGCGGATGTAGTTCTCGTAGAGCCCTGGGGGGTTTGTTTGTCTTTCCCTACCGTATTCCGTACATCGGACTTGGGATGGCTAGGGGTAGGTTGTTCGTGGTTGCTCATGGTGAGTATTTTTGAGGAACGCAGTTATGTTTCGTCTCCCATGGAGGGCGCCATCTTGTTAGTACAAAAAGAGTGTAAGGGTGAATATGAGTCTGGATTGCTTAATGGGTTGGGACAGGGAGTAGGCTATGATGTTGATCTTGTACTAATCCAAGTAATAAAGAGGTGATCTGCACAAATGAGAGTAAACCGTTAGCTTTACCGCAGGGCGGACCTCGCGATTAAGCTCTGGCGTGAGAGTAAGTATACATGTTTGTCAAAGAATAAGAGAATGTCAGAGTATGTGTGTATGCTAATGATAGGACAGAATGCACCTCTTCGGGGTGTGAAATGACCCCTATTTATAGGCAAGCCCAATACTAGGGTTTCCTAATATTTTGCTTGCGACTGTTAGTAGCCTGAGTGGGTCCCTTGTCGGGCAAGGGTCCACGTGTAATCGTGTCTGCGGACATGAGTATCCTTCCGCAGTCCGTGTTTATCCGCGGAGGTGCAACGGGTGCGGCTTTTAAAGGTACTCATGTGCATCTTTGGAATATCTAGAGCGTGACCCTTGTCAGGCTTATTAGTCCGGCTATTTGTTGTATTGGGCCTGGGCCCATATGCGTATATTATGAACTAAGCCCAATGAGCTTGGTGTCTATATTGTACGTCATCAGGAGGTGAAACCGAAAATCTTTGCTGCCATTGACATGCTCGAGCAACCCGCGGAGGATCTGCTCCGAGGACTATGTCCTCCTCCTTCATGCATAATCTCGGGACATCATCTCCCTTGGACTACTAATTTGGCTCGACGGTTTAACATTCCTTGACTCGTGTTCAATGGACCGGGATCCTTCTATCAATTGTGTATGCACATTGTGTCCACTACTAGAATGTTAGATGGGATTAAATCAGACGCTGATCGGTTCATGTTGCATGGCTTGCCTGACCGAGTTGAAGTTACTAAGCTTAAAGTTTCTGGTAACTCTAAAACTGCCACACCTCAAGAGAAGGCTTTTCGTGACCTTTTTAAAGATGGAGAGAAATCGGCGTATGGGATTGTGGTTAATAGCTTTAATGAGTTGGAACCTGAGTATGTTAAGGAATTGGCAAAGGTGAAAGACAAGAAAGTATGGTGTATTGGCCCGGTTTCGGGCTCACTATGCAACAAAGATAACATTATGGATATAGTCGAAAGGGGAAACAAGGCTGAAATTAATCACCATGAGTGCGTGAAATGGCTCGATGCAAGGGAGCCAGCATCTGTGCTCTATGTTTGCTTTGGAAGTCTTATGCAAATTTCTACGAACCAAACAATTGAGATCGGGCTAGGACTCGAATCCACAAACCGACCGTTCATATGGTGCATAAGAAACAAAATTAATGAATTAGAGAAATGGTTTTCTGAACAAGGGTTTGAAGAAAGGGTGAAAGACCGAGGGTTGATAGTCCATGGTTGGGCACCACAAGTGTTGATACTATCACATTGCACCATTGGTGGCTTCTTAACACATTGTGGATGGAACTCAACTCTTGAAGCTATATCTTCCGGAGTTCCAATGGTTACATGGCCACATTTTGGTGACCAGTTTCTAAATGAAATCTTTATCGTCGAAGTTCTTAAGATTGGAGTTAGAATTGGTGTGGATACTCCTGTTTCTTTTGAAGAAGATAAGGGACAAGAGATAGTGAATAAGGACAATGTTAAAAGGGCGATTGAGTGCTTGATGGATCAAGGTGAAAAAGGTAATAGTAGAAGAAACATTGCATGTGAGCTTGCAGAATTAGCCAAGAGAGCAATGGATGAAGGGGGGGTCTTCTTATCTTAATGTATCTTCGTTGATTCAAGATATATTAAACATGAAAAGTACTACATAAAAACTAGAAATAGTACTCATCATAGGTATGGAGCTCTTTTTGATTTCTTTACTGAATCGTTGAAAGTTTAATGGAACAGTATGAGTTTAATTTGGCTAGTTACAGCCTCTGGTTTGTCATCGAACGATATTACTTTTGAGTGTAGAAAGAAACTAAAGATACAATGCAAAATATTACATTGATTATAAAACAAAAAGAATACAATGAGTATTTATAGGATCAACAAATGGTGAAACCCTAAAAGCTAAATGGGTCATGGTCTCTTATGGGCTAAATGCTAACATATCATCGATAGTTAACAGTCAACAGTCAACAGTCAATGGTCAACGGTCAAATCCTTTATTAGTTAACATCCCCCTCTCAAACTCACAATGCCACAGCAGTGAACATAGTGAGTTTGTCAAACACAAAATAAACTAAATCTAAAAAACAAACACTAAGCTACGGAGCGTCCCAGAGTGCAGACTTGGCGTTAGATGGAGTCTCATTCCGATGCAATCCAAACAGGTGCAAATTTAGACAGATGCAGACAGATGCAGAGCACAGAATCACACAAATACGGATATGAACGAGAGCAGATCAGACAGGTGCATAGCACAATCAGACGGACAAGTGCGGAACCAAATACAGAACAAACAAAACCGGGCGGAACCAAAAATGTTGTTGATGCCGAGATGCTACACATAACTACTCAAGACGCAGTCGGATTAGTTAAGACTATAACATCACCATCACCAACACAAAACCAATCATCAATTTAACGTGATGCAAATACCAAATACCAAATACCGATTCCAATACCAATACCAATGCCAATGTCAATGCCATTGCCAATGCCAATACCGATACTAAAACTACAACTATAGATATCAACTTTCGATACCAATGCCAATGCCAATGCATGTCAAAACATTTTTTTACAATGGGTTTCGAGTCAAGCGGATTAACCGATTCAAACAGATCCACAATAACAAAGAACGAACATTAAATGGGATCCCTCCGGATCACCAATAATTAGTTGATGACCGGAGGATGACAATATATAGCGACTTGAACCCAGGCTCTTGATACCATGTAGAAACTAAAGATACAATGCAAAATATTATTGAATTGATTATAAAACAAAGAGAATACAATGGGTATTTATAAGACAAACAAATGGTGGAACCCTAAAAGCTAAATAGGTCATGGGCCTCTTATAGGCTAAATGCTAACATATCATTGATAGTCAACAATCAACAGTTAACGGTTAACGATCAAATTTCTTTATTAGCTAACATTGAGTTTATTATGACTCTTTTAGTTTTAAGTTAATAAAATACTAATGGAGGTAGGGACGAAGTTAGGGGGTCCCGTGGGTGTCCGGGATACCTATGGAATTTTTCGATTCAGTGCTATTTTTTTGTAAAAACATGGATTTTTCTCAAATTTATCTTAAATGCACCCGGTCAATCGAATTATAGAGGGTTATTTGTATGACTACGGTATCCGCGAGATGCGCTAACATAAAAGTTGGTAACATCTAATCCGTTTTGTTGTTATTTGAAGGGATAGTAATCTCGATCTTATATGGTCAAAAGGTATAATTATAACCTAATTACGCATGGGATAGTACAAAAAACCAAGAGAAAGCCCGAAACCCAAACTATTAGAGGTAGGTTGAGGCATGCTTATCGGGTTATGGAGGCATTAAACTCAACAAAGTGTTCATTTTTTTCGTTAGGTTTCATTCTCTTTCTGGATGATGGAAAAACCAGTAAGCTACGGCTTGAAAGCTTACCTTCTTCTATTCTAGAGAAAGTACACCTACCATTGAATGACTATTCCAACATTTCTAGAAGAAACCATTAAGCCTTGGTTGAAAGATGCAATGTACATCAAAGATTATAATGTGATTGTTATCGGGTTTGGAGCGAGGAGCGAGGCATAACCTCCCCTACCCGTTTCGCCCGAATCATATATATATTAGGTGATAGGTTAGTTGGACCAAGCCCGGCTTGTGGGTTGAGTCCATTAAGGTTTGCTTATCTCTTGTAAACTATATATTTGGCTGAATAATAAAGTTATACCTACGGGGGTTTTCATTGTCTAACATGGTATCGGAGCGGGTCTGATCCTCAGACCTAGGTGGCTACGTTGAGCCGCCTCCCATAGACCGCCCCGTCAAACCTTAACCACCTATTCAAAAAAAACCCTAGTCACTTTAATTGCCGCCGCTTGATTTTCTCTTTTTATCGTTGCCTGTTGCTACGTTGCCGCTATCCTACATATCTCTCTAGTCCGATTGAAAAAGAAAATAAAAAGGGCAAACAGAAGTTGAAGTTCTATGGTTCACGTGATAAAAGTGGTGGATGTTATTTTATATTTTAGTTAGCAAGTTTCTTTTTCTTTTCATTAACAAAAAAAAGTTTTTATTTTATCCTTTATATTTTATTATTTTGTTTTGTAAAAAAAGAGGATACTTTGGGTTATCCTTTATGATTCGGGATACTTTGGGTTATCCCGTATGGTCCGGGATACTTTGGTTTATCCCGTCATTTGTGTTGGTGATTTGTGCTAAGGTCACAAATCCACACAATTGTTATTTGTGTTGATGATTTGTGCTAAGGTCACAAATCCGCACAATCTTATATTGTTGTTCGTGCTTCGGTCACGAGCCGGTTCATTTTTTTAATTACGTTAATGTTTTGTTTTTTTGTTTTTGTTTTCTAGTTTATTACTCCAGTCCAAGCTTTCGTGATTTCACCGCTCGAAGTGCGGGGGAGTATTAGGTGACAGGTTAGTTGGCCCAAGCCACACATATATATATATATATATATATATATATATATATATATATATATATTATATTCTTATTGCATTATGTTATACTTATGTGATTTTTTTGGGTAAAGGGTTTCTCCGGTAAACTTTATTACTCCAAAACACGCTTAACTGTGAAGTTCTGATGGGATCCGGTGCATTAGTGCTGGTATGATCGCACCCAGTTATACTTATGTGATAAAAACATGATTTTCTAATTTTTGTTAGTTTTGTATCGTTGAAACATGACAAATTATGATCAAAGAAGCTTGTTTTATGTCATATTTCTAGGAAAAGTTATACTACTTTTTAGGGGCTATTGATGTTTAATACTATTTTAAGGGTTTTTAAGGCTATACGAGGAATACTACGAGTTAGGTAGAGCATCCCGTCCAAGGGGACACCCCGATAAGGAACCGTGCGGGTTGGGAGAGTATCTCACCCTAACGGGGCTTCTCAATAAGATCCTTAATGGGTATTGGGGCAGGTTAAGGGCATGCTTTGCTAACCGGGTTCAAGTTTGGGGATGGTAGCCCTGCCCCAAACCCGCCTCATTGACGTTTCTACTTGTCTTGTTGCCAGACAAATGACTAAGACGGTGAAACATATCAGAATAATTTGAAACGACAAACCAAAAATGTAATAATATCCATATGCATGTGACTAGGGGTGTTAACGATCCGAGTCGAGTTTCGGTCTAAACGAGCTAGGCTCGTTTATTAACTACTTAGCTCGAGCTCGAATAAACTTTTATAAATTGGCTCAAGCTCGAACTCGAATATTTTTTGTTGTTCGAGCTCGAGATCGAAGCTCGTTTAAGATTTTTAACTTTTTTTGTACTCCTACAATAAACTAATTTTCAAGCTAAAGATGCTCATATAAAAGATCAAACTTGATAAGCTCTTTTATTAACTCAAGCTCGAGCTCGAAAGCTCGTTTACAATTATAAAAACTGTTCTAATTCTCAAACTAATTAGAGTTATTTAACTTATAAGCTCAACAAAGCTTGTCTAAAAACACGTAATCAATGTCCAATAACATTTAAAGCTTTATGTTTCAAAATAGGGTGAGGGTTTTGCTTATAAAGAGGTTTTTTCATTAAAAGTTTTCTTCTTCAACCAATGTGGGATAAGTCTACTAGACATGTTTCTCGTATATTTTAGTTTCTCTTGTTCTTTTGATATTTCTAACCTTATTTCTATTTTTTTGACTAAGTATTTCTAGTTAGCAAAGAAAATATATCATTATAATTTTATAAATTTATGTTTTTCTAATTTTAAAACAAAAAAAATATATAGAAACAAGTTCACCCGTGTCTTAAAATCATAACAAAGATCTTCTCTTCAATGACGTCAAGCTCTTATATCATACAATGAGATTAGTAATAGGCACAATAATATTTCGGATTAATTGGAGTTAGAGGTTGATGACCTACAAAATACTTTTCTGATCTCTTTTATAAATTTTTTATTTTGCCTCTAGCTTCTTGGTAGGGTGTTTAATCCAATTTTTTGTTCAAACATAAAACTTCTTGGTAGGGTGTTTATTTATTTTCATTTATAACCCATATTTACACGCGGAATTTAAACATAAAAGTTATAAATATTTTAAAAGTTTTAAATTTTACAACTCGCATTCATACGCGGTGTTCAAAGCCAGTAGTATAATTATTTCAAGAGTACTACTTAGTCCATTATATATTAAATTAGTCAATTAGACTTGATACATCTTGGTATATACTTGTTAATTTTTATCATGACCATAAAGGTATTATTGAATATCTTAGAAATTTCCAAGACGAATGTGCATGTGGCTTACCTATAAATCACATTTCCTTTTGATCATTGATCAAAGTTTGTAATGATATTGATTGGTTCTCCATGTTTTTGTAATTATATTTGCCATTATTTGAAGTGCACGGAATAATCATATTACAAAAATAGTGAGCACAAAATTATACCTAAACGTGTCAATTATTTTGATTGGTATATGTGACGCTAGTTCTGGATACAATTAAGACACCAACATGAGTCCCGTGAAATATATATTTATATCACTTCCTTAAAATTCAAACAATAGAGATATAGTTTTTTTTAACTACTAGTAATTTCCATTTTTCTTGACAAAAAGACATTTGTTGAAACAAATTTGAAAGTATTAAACTAAAACTATAAGTATAAGAATGCACATATTGCGAGATGCAAGTTATCTTATATTTTGACATTAAAGACTACCATAGTTCGAGCATTGAACTTACATTGGTGATAAAACATGATGAAAGCCGATCTTCAAGAGTAAATTAAGGATTCAATTATGATAAATATTTTGATACAACCAAAGTCTTGTAATAGAATCAAAGAATCGAATAGACACTTAATTAAAAGTCTAATAAATCTAAGAAAGTAACTATTTAAAAACTTATTGAATGAAAACTATGTAAAAAAAAACTAAATGTGATTGATTTCCTTTAACGTTGGAAGATTGTGAATCATAATAATGAGGATGGTTTAACTGTGAATCCTACAAATCTATTACTTAATTCATATTATTGTAAAAATATCATAAAGTGGCAAGTCAAACTATGAATGTCGAGATTGTATAACTAACTGATTAATTAAACTATCAAGTCTAATGATCGAACTCGATTAACACACATGTAAAACATAGACAAATTTGTGAAACACTAATCACATATCGGGCTATTATTAATTGCACATTTTGTTACTCAAATAACAAAAATAATTCATATGTGTATGTGTTGTATTCATGTATACATATATGTTTGTTTTTATGTATGTGGCGTGTTTGAATGTATTTGTGTGTATGATATATAGTTATTAACTTCCGAATCAACTCTGATTCAAAATTATATATTTTAGCACATAACCTTTTTTACCTCAATGTCACGCTCAACTTCATCAAATATCAAATCGGTTTGGATTTTACTTTGATACTCCGTAGTCCGTGTATGTCATGTCTATAGTGGCTATATGTGAGTGACTTGGTTAAAGATTTTGCCTTGTATAAGAATTATTTTTTGATGTCTAACTCTTGATTTTTATCAATTCTATCTTTCGATGTTATTGCATTAAGTGTTATAAGTATACTCTGTGTTACAAGTTCAGTAAAAAAATCTTGATTTTGTAGAAAGAATTACACTACTTTTTATAACTTTATAGATTAATATACTTTCATTGTTACATGTTTAGAGATCATTCCAACATGCAAAAATGTGTAAACTTAAATCACTTAATACTTTCACAAATATAAACACAAGTTCAAATACTTTATATTAGTTTAGATAAGATACATAAGTGTATTTATATAGATTAACTTTAAAGAGTTGTCATTTATTTGGTTGACAAAACTTGTAATAACTAAAAATAAAATATGTATTAGATATAGAAGATGCAAGGAAAAAAACACACACCTCACGTTGAAAGAGAAAAGAAAAAAGAAAATCTAAAGAGCCTATAAAACAAAGTCTAAAGAGAGAAGGGGCTTACCTTCAAGTAAGTATATGACTTAGAAATACTAAGTTACAACTTGAATTTAAATCCTATTAAAAACATGTATTTAAAATTTTAAAATAAAATTAAAATAAGCAAAAAAAACTTATATAGATTAAGTATTAGCTTGTTAAGCTCGAGTAGCTCGTTCGGCTCGTTAAGCTCGACTAGCTCGTTTGGGTCATTCGACTCATCATGCTTAAACGAGTTTTCGAACGAGCCGAGCCAAACATTAGTTTTCAAAGCTCGGCTCGTCAAATTAATCGAGCAATAATATTTGTTCGAGATCGACTCGAGCTCGTGAGAATTAAGCTTGAGCTCGAGTTAAACGAGCTCGAGCTCGAGTAGCTCGTTAAAAGCTCGAGTCATTAACACCCCTACACGTGACTAGAAATATACATGCACAAGAAAATTACAATTTGTGACGCTTTGGTGACGTGTAAGTTGACGCATTAGATAAAATAGCGACAATCTACCGGATGCCCATACTGGTTTGTTTCAAGGTATAATACAAATAGTATTTTAGGTGGACGTGTCACAGTTTCCGCAAGATGCATTGAAAATCTAGTCACTTCTACTGAAACTTCACTAAGGTTCCATGAACAAATATAGCGAAAATATAAAACTATATAGAGGTCGAGAAACCACCTCGAGTCATAAATGAAAGGGTATGATTGTCATACATTAAGGCCCAATTGTGTAAAATTTGAACAAATAAAAATAATACTCCTCTGTTTGCACGACGGTCTTAACAATATTAGCCGAGTCGAGTTTTGGCCTAAACGAGCTTGGCTCATTTATTAATTACTCGGCTCGAGCTCGAATCGAGCTCGAATAAACTTTTATAAACTGGCTCGAGCTCAAACTCGAATATTTTTTTGTTGTTCGAGCTCGAGCTCGAAGCTCGTTTAAAATTTTTAACTTTTTTTATCTTACAATAAACTAA